>JAJOZX010000445.1:507500-745000 GCA_023014485.1 Bathynomus jamesi | reverse complement strand
CGAAATGTGAATGCCCTTGGCCGCAGAATAGATGAAGAACTGAAAAGGATCCCACTCGGTATGTTCAGAAGAACAATGAAGAGTTTCACAGAGATAGTTCACAAATGTATTATAGCGGATGGAGAACTCTGAAGATTAAATTACAATTTAACAAAATATTTGTATGAATAACATTCTGATAAGACTTTTTGTTTGATTTGTTTCATCATTTGAACACTTATCTAAAAATGTCGTTAACTAAATAGTTGTGTGTATAAAATCCTTGAAGCCTTTTTCCCCACTCTGTATATTTTACTCTTTGTTTGAATCCTTCATATTTACAGCATATCCTTGCACATCTGACTACTTGTGAGTAAAAAAAAAAAAAAAAAAAAAAAAAAAAAAAAACTGATACGTTAAATTATTTGTATGATAATTAGGCTATCCTTAAAACGGAATGTTATTACATCAAATTGCATCACGTTTTACGACGAACACTGCACTTAACTTGGTTTTCATTTGTAATTTGTCACCTCGAGTCTAGAAAAATTTCTGTCTGTTCTCATTTCCTCTTTCCAATTTTAATTTTAGCGAGTAACTTTATCTTCCAAATACTTCAAAATTCGGTATAATTGTCGTACGGATATCGTCCATGTATGGCCCACCGTTATTAAATATTCGGTTATCGCTATGACTCCTCCCTCAATCGCTTTTCCATAAAAAAGAATTCTTTGTATGGCAGACAGAAATCCGCTATAAACCAAATACCGTTTGTCCTCATTGCAATTCCTTTTTCTCGTTTGAAGTTAAGATTATTTATTGTCGTTCAAAAGATATTCTATGGCGCCTATAAATGGATTTATATCGTACATGTTATAATATTTTGTGTTTATGTATATTATCACTACAGTATGCTTTCTTCCGTGTCATATTGTTCACTACATATGTTGTGACAATTGTGAACAAAAACACCAGTTTTTCTGCTGACAATTGTCACAATATAATTCGTAAGTTAAGGAGGATAAAGAAAAAAGTGATTAGACAAAAAGATAGGCAAAATTCCATAGATTAAAAATGATAAGATTGCTTTTTTCCATGAAACTGTTTCCTTTTGCACAAAATGCATAAAACCAGTTTTTTTTAAGAAGTGCCATTGTTATCCCTTCAACCAAAGTCACCCCATATTACGGTATATATATATATATATATATATATTAGTAAATTTGTGTTTCAAGGAATCCATGACGAATGGTATTTTTGGAGAACATTTTTACTTTGGGGTTCTTTGATACAAAAGAGATCTAAAAAAGAAAAAATCAATTTGCCTCAAAAAACAAACTCGGACGAAAATAAAATAAACTCGTAAAAGAAGAAAAATAATCAAAATAAGAACGTAGCAAAAATGGTTCACAAAACAAAAGAAAAGCAAAAAAAAGACATCAGAGCAGTTTTATCAAGGAAACAGAGGGAGGGATTGAGAGAGAGAGAGAGAGAGAGAGAGAGAGAGAGAGAGAGAGAGAGAGAGAGAGAGAGAGAGAGAGAGAGAGATCCAAAAGTCCTGCCTCATTTTAGTGGATAATTAACAATGTTTAATTGTGTGGTGGTGGTGGTGGTGGTGGTTAGCGTCGCTGACTACGAATCCATCGGCCCCGGGATCGAGACCCGGTGACGGCATCGGCGCGCAGCAAAACCTAGCTGTTCATCCTTCCACACAATAAACGAAAGTGGTCGGTAGATAAATGGGTACCCTGGGTTGCCTGGTCGTTAAGACGCTGGGCTGCTGCTGCTGCTGCTGCTGGTGGGGCGTGGTTCGGACTCCACGTTAGGTCTAAGGTGAACAATTTGGGCGGAAGCTAACCAAAGGTTAACGAAAGACTATTCTAGCAATTATCACCCCAATGAGAGCAACACTTTTGGGTCACCCTGTATATATAAAGAGAGCGCGAGAGATTTTTCATCTAATCGTAACTTTAAAAAAAAAAATTTTATTAACAGAGATTTTCCCCAACAGTGTAAAAGCTTTCTCCTCTCACTGTAACAGCAAACAAAACAAATGCATTAATAAAAGTTATTTTATATTTTTATCTAAACATCGCCATTTTAAGTGTACTCTTTGACTCTTCAGTTAAAAAAAAAAGCTTGGAATAATAAATACGCGAGTTGGCCAATTTCCTAGAATTCATACACACACACAGCTGTGTATACGCACATATAAACAGAAACACAGGGACATCACAAACATTGTTCCTTTTTTTATTTCTTTGTTTGACCAACATTTCGGAATATTTAATTCCATCATCTCGGCTTCGAAACGTAAGACTAATCATCACCAAAAAAAAAAGTTATATATATATACACAGGGTGTTTCAAAAACGCAGAAATCTGTGTTGCTCTAATGTAAACCTGGTAGCCATTTCCACTGAATTGGGGTCACTCATTAATCGCTCACAATATTCCTAAAAAAAAAATTATTATAAAAAAACAAGCAAATAAACACAAGAATACTTACATTAAAAAAAAAAAACTAAGTAGCAAGCAATGACATATTAGCGCCATGTAAGTGGTAAATGTTTTTTTGAAGCACCCTTATATATATATGTATAATGTCTTAAAATGTTAATACGACTTCCGTAACATTCTCAAGATCAGCAATTGTAGCAATTATTTGCATATCCGTATTTACACGTTAAGCCTCTTGGGACCTCTTGGCCACCTTTCAGAATTTTATTACAGCTCAGTTTTCCTTTTTCAACCCAACTAGAATAAGGTCCGTCTTTTCAAAGGTTCTTTGTTCGAGTATATATATATATATATATATATATATATATATATATATATATATATATATATGTGAGAGAGAGTGTTACAAGGAGTAACAAGGAATAGTAGTACCTCGAAAGGCCTTGCGGCCCATACCGAGGAGGTACCAATGGTAACGGGTGCCAGGGAAAAATTCATACACCCTCAAATAGTGTGCAAGATCGGTCTAACCTTTTCTTCAACAGATCCACAGAAGAACTGTTCACAACTTCTGAAGGTAGCCTGTTCCACGTGTCACAGATCTTCTAGGTAAAGTAATCCCCACACACACTAGTCCTAAACCGTTTCAAATCCAACTTCCAACCATTGTTGCGAGTTGGGTTATCATTTAAACTAAACATGCTTCTAAAATCGACATTGTTGAACCCGCGGAAGAACTTGAAAACCTCGATGAGTTGACCGCGCAGCCTCCGAGTTTCAAGCGAAAACAAATTCAGGGCGCGTAAGGGTCGATTGTAGCCCATATGCCTAACGGAAGGGATTAACTTTGTGGCCCTCGCCTGCACTCGCTCCAGCCTCTCAATATCTTTCCTGAGGGTGGGCGACCAGAACTGCACAACATACTCCAGGTGCGGCCGACCCAGAAAATTGTAGAGAGAGCATAATCTCCTTGTTCCGAAATCGAAATTGCCTCCTGATATAACCCAACAACTTCTGGGCTTTCCTTTCCACCTCTACGCAGTTTGGTAAACTTAAGGTCGCTGCTAATTACCACACCCAAGTCCTTTTCCAAATCAGTCACCTCGATATGACTCCCCAACATCGAGTAGTCCGACTTGGGATTGGCGTAGCCAATGTGCATCACTTCGCATTTACCCAAGTTAAACGGCTTTGCCATTTTTCGGACCACTCTCCTATCCTACGTAGGTCTGCACGCGGTTGCTCGATCGCCTCGGGCCTCCCAACATTGGCCCCAAGCTTCGTGTCATCAGCGAATTTGGCGATCCGACTGACGATGCCACCGTCGACATCATTCATGTAAATGATAAACAACAGTGGCCCCAAAACGGAACCCTAAGGAACCCCGCTAGTGACCGAGGCCCAACCCGAACTAGCCCCTTTAATTACAACCCTCTGCCGCCTATTCTTCAGCCAGTTTTCAATCCACCTGCCTACTTCCCCACCAATACCCAGCGCGCGCACTTTGGCCATTAGCCGGCGGTGAGGTACCTTATCAAAGGCTTTCTCAAAGTCGAGATAAAGTATATCAATCGCCCTACTCTTATCATACTCACTCAACATGACGTGGAAAAACTCGAGCAAGTTGGTGAGATACGACCTATGCCGTCTAAACCCATGTTGGGAGTCCCCAAGCAGCTTGTAGGAATCCAAATGGTCAACGATCCTATCAGCTATTATCCCTTCTAATAATTTACCTACAACTGAAGTGAGACTAATGGGACGATAGTTCCCTGGACTTTCGTGATCCCCTTTCTTAAAGATAGGGGTCACGTTGGCTTCCCTCCAGTCACCAGGCACCTGGCCCGTCTCCAACAATTTGTTGAAGACTGTAGCCAGGTGGGGAACCACCTGGTCGCGCACCTCCTGCAACACTCTGGGGAGGAACTGGTCTAGCCCAGGAGCCTTAAACGCGCTGTTTGTCTATTCTATCGGCAACGACTGTCGCAGTACACCGAACACTATCCAGGCCAGCAACTTCGTGCCTGACGCCTGGCTCGGGGATGACGCAGGTGTCCTGCCTGGTGAACACTCCCGCAAAGTACTCATTCAGCACATTAGCGATGTCCGCGTCGGAGGTCCGCAAAACGCCGCTGGGGTCCTTTAACGGACCTGTCATGCTTCTAATGGGCTTTCTACTATTAACATAACTGAAGAACTCCTTAAGGCTCCCCTTGCAGAGGTTTGCCACCCAGAGTTCTTCGTTACGTTTCGCTAGCCTAACCTTCGCCTTCACTTCTCTGCACAGGCGGACATACGCTTCAGTGTTCTCATGGGAACGATTGGCCTTCGCCCTCCAATACGCAGCTTTCGTATTTCGGATAGCCGAAGCGATGTCACGACTGAACCACTTACGCTGCGTTGAAGCAGGAGTGACCGGTTTTGAGGGTATAGCAGCAGACTGCAGCACCATAATCTCGTCCCGGAATGCACTCCATACTTCCTCAACATCGCCACCGACCTCTAACCCCATCTCACCTACGCTATCCCGGAGGCCAACAAAGTCCGCCCGCCGTAAATCGAGCTTACTGCCTCTAGTCACTACGGGGCAGTAAGCTCGATCGATCGATCGATCGATCGAGAGAGAATCAAATTTTATGTGCTAAAACAAACATGGTTGTAAGGAACCTCAGATTCTGTACAAACGAGTTTCATATTTTTTGCTCTAATGCCTATGGGTAGCAACTGTAGGCTAATTATAAGAAAGGTTCTGACAGAACACTAAATTTGCTTTGTAAGAGCTCTTTTAGACTGCCTCCTTAGTTACTTCCAAGATGTTCAGCTTTACAAATGTTCGCCAACCACAATGTCTCGAGCGTTCCGGTGGTAACAAGACGCACTCAGTACAGTCTAATGCAGATAATGCCAGACTCAGACAACCCAGTTGTATTATGGAGGTTATTTTGTTTACTTCTGCCAATACTTTTAAATTTCAATATACAGTATATACTGTAATACTGTATGTACCTATATACTCGTATTTGGGATGTACCGAATATTCGGTGAAAAATTAGAGTATTCGGTATTCGGCCAAAGAGTTTTTATATGTTTTTAACCGAATACTGAATATCTGATAATTAGGGTAAATAATGCGGTTTAAGAAATGGAAATTGAAATGTATTTTTTTTTATTTGAAAGAATAATTACAAACAAATCCAACTTGGTATAGTGATACTAAGTAATAACCTTACAAAAAAAAATTAACAGGCAATAATAATAACTGCCGCAAAATCAAAACCTATTTATTGAATTTTAAAGCGAGTAGATTATCGTGTAAAAAAATTAGTCGTTCAGCAGCATCAGGAGCTAAACGATTACGTGCGTCAGCAATTACATTTTTCTCAGAACTGAACAGACGTTCACTTCGTACGTTTGGTGGGTGGCGTGGTGAGATATTTGCGAGCAAGTACTAATAGTTTCGGGAATCTTTCGCCATTATGGCGCCACCAATCAAGAGGGTTCGTGTCACGGCTGACTCGTGGCTCCTTTCAATAGATGTCTATTTCTTTTTGACAATTTTGCTGGTTACTTTTGATAGGTGGAGGCACATCTGACTGTGAAAACGTAGCAACCTCATCGAAGTAGCTCCATAAGTCGCCTTCGACTTCTTCGAAGGTTCTTGATCTTCTCGTGAAACAAAAGCAGTTGCTTCATCCCCATGAGTTATATTACGTATAGAACTAGCATTAGGTAATGTAGACAATACTAGACATAATGATTATCTAATTTTTTACAAACTCAGGCATTGTAATGCAAACAAATTTCTAACGAGGATCTAAAACCTGAGCATTCATGCAAGTAATGTCTGTCTTCCACTGCTTGAAGCGATTCTGTAAATTTTCTACTCTTGCGGCACACACGCAAGTTTTTATTATTATTATTTTATTCACTTTTTATTACGTTTTCTTTCATGCGCTAATCTTGTTACAATTTGACAGACGTAAAAAGAGTATATGCGGGGTTTTAGGATGAAGCTAGGAGTGAAAAAGTGGGTTAATTCTTAACCCACTGTGCCTGAAAGAGTGAATCAAATCGTTTATATAGTATGAATACCAGCATCACGAGTTATAATTACGCAAAAACACCACGAGACCCGTTACACCGGGAGACACCACAGAAAGACAAGAATAATCAGAGGAAAAATCATTCGTTAACTTTTCACATAAGGGTTGGAATGTCATAGTCCGAGGAGTATGCAACAACTGTAGTTTTTTTGTTTAAGAAGTCGTTGTAACAACCTTCCCCCATCCCACCCATGCGGGAGAAGATGAGGAATTATAAAATTTCAACTTTTGTATTTGTTTTCTTATTGGGCATAAATAATAATTCTATTCAATTTTTTATAGTGACTCCTAATTACCCAAATGAAACTAGTATTCAGTAGTTTTGCACCGAATATTCGGTATTCAGTGAATTTTAACATTCGGTACATGCCTAATCTATATATATATATATATATTAGTGTGTGTGTGCTCCTGAGAAAGTCCTGTGAGCTCGAGCAGTCACAGATAAAATGGCCGGCAGTAAGAGTAAAACCCTGTATGTTCATCGCAGCTTACACGAGTCCAATCTGCAACCAAAGGATCTAGAGATTCCTAATTGAATAATTTATTTATTATGAGAATAACTGTTAAGAGTTATTGATGAAATTTGCCTGTAATGATTTTTTGGTTGTTGTTCTGCTTCTTCCGATATTTAGATTATTAAACTCTAGTAAATGGTATGAATAAACATTTAGTGGATATCATTTTCACATTCATTATAATTATGACTGCATCATTATGCTATTTTCGCTACAGAAATATTTACTTGCATTCGTAACTCTTAGAAAAATTAAAAACCTTAAAGGAGGCAATTCACAAAACGATCTACTCCCATTTAATGCCACTCTCATTCTTATCCGCGACTTCCTCACTTTGTTCCAGGTTAAGTTAAGTTCAGTTAGGTTAAGAAATATTAGCGATTCTCATTTGGCTTCTTTACCGGGAATGCGAATGAGAGTGACGTTCTTTCTTAAGTTCACTTCCCATTAAATTATTTTCAATATCCGAAACAGTTTTGTTAATTACATTAAGACTATTTTGCGCCTCAACATTAACCTTTTTAACCACATTATCTTCAAATTTGTAATCAACATCTTTCATCAAATTCCTAAATGAGATCTTTAACTAATCAAACTTATCATCAATAATCAGGTGATTATTTAAAGTTTGACACTTTAAAAAGTTTTATTTTTTTATTAATTAAAATAGAAGCATGACATTTTTACTCTACCTTCTCTACACATAGTAAATTAGTTCCCTAGTGCAAAACATGTTCTATGTGATGTCCTCTCAGCTCACGATACTTACACGATACTTTCGAAGGAAAAGTCCCGTCCAACAGATTTCCTACGGTTTATGATAAAGGAATATTATGGTTACGAACATCACTACAGGGTGTCAGGAAATGATTGCTCCCCCCCCTGTAGAGCAAAAACTAGAAGAGATAGATAAAAACCGGCGAGACCACTTGAAAGAGAGTTAAAATCTGAATAAAAACCATTATATTCTATTCCTGTGATTTTAATTCTTACCATTTTTTTCCCCACAGAAACCATGACATCATCTACTTTGAACGATTCAGAGAAAAAGCGAGTTCTTGACCGCATTCGAGCTGTCACATTTCGTGAAGCAAAGGAAGCTGGTGCAACTTTCATAACTCGACACTGGGTGGCTGAGAGATTAAAAAGATCAGAAGACTTTGTCAAAAGGAATTGGAATAAGAATCCTGAAGATTGTGAAACAGAATTTCGAGGAGGAAGACCGGAGAAATTATCTCAAGAATCGAAAGACATTGTGCTTGCTGCATCACGGCGCCGAAAGAAGAGCTGCTCTGAGGTAGCGAAAGAGATACTTATCCGTCGTGGTAAGATAGTCAATCGGCAACTTGTGCATCAATTTCGAGTTCGCCAAGGCTTGAGTGCTTGGCATGAAATAGCTAAGCCACGGAAGAGTGATCTTAATATTGAAGATCGGCTATGGTTTTGTGATTATCTTGAGGAATGGACGGAAGACGATTTCCTTCACTTGGTTGTCAGCGATGAATTCTTCGTTTATGTCTCCAGAAAACCAAATTTTCGGAATGATCGGGTTTGGGCAACAACTCCTGATGAAGTCCCAGACGACCAGAAGTATCGAGAAATAGTAAAAAATCCAGCATGTGTGGGGTGTTTTCATTATATTCTCTATTCGGAAGCTCATCTGGGTTATCAAACCAAGAGGAACCAGTTGGGATTGGCCTTATTTTCGAAATGTAATTTTAGCCCAACATGTAATTCCGTTTTTGAAAGACCCCGAGTGTGTTTTGGATGTTGAACAGGCAACCTTTCTTCACGACAAAGCCCCCTGTATGAAAGCACTTGCGACTCAACAACTTCTTAAGGACAATAACATTGATTTTTTCGGAAATAATGAATGGCCTGGCAATTCTCCCGATCTTAATGTCTGTGAACATGTCGGATCCATCATGAAGGATCGGGTGGAGTCCTTAATGCTGGAACAACCCATTCAGAATCGGTATTCAACAGAAATTATGACTGCAAAGATCAACGAAGTCCTTGAAGAAATGAGTCATGATACCGATCTCTTTCAGACACTTCTGGGATCATACCCCCGTCGATTAATGGCCGTCAGAGCTGCAAATGGGGGCAACACCCGATATTAAAACAAGTGTTTTTTATTCAAAATTAAACGCTCTTTCGCGTAGTTTTGTCTGTTTTTTTCTATTCCTTTCAGTTTCTTCTGTACAGGGGGGGGGGCAGTCATTTCCTGACACCCTTTAGATCTAAACCCCCGTGACTTTTATCCGTAGAGCTATTTAAAAGATAGACTTTAAACAGAATCTACACGCAACAGAAGAATTGACAGCATCATCTGAACAAAACCTTCTCAGATTTCAACAGACACTGTCCAGAGTACTACAAAATTATTGTTGTTCGTGTAGGAAGAGTTAATGAGCTGGGAGAACATGACACAGAGCATGTTTTGCACGAGGGAACTAATTCACCATGTGTAGAGAAGGTACGGTCAAAATTTCATGCTTTTATTTCAATTAATAATTAAAGAAACTTTTAAAGTGAAGGGTTCGAGGTTTTTCTCCTGGAATGACATCCCTTCCCCGGTGACCCCCAGATGTTACCGGTTCATTCTCGCTGTTTCGAGCGTTGCACCGGTCGTGGTTGGGTGCTGACGACAGGAACGCACGACAATAAGGATAGTAGCGTAGTCATTTAATTTTCTTTGCGTTCATTTACACTCAAACTTTAACTTTTCCTAAGTAGGTTAACATTGTTTATCTTTTAATTTTCAAATTTTCCTTTAACTGTTATAAAATAATATTAGGTTTTTATACTTTTAATCTTATGTTTCTCAAAGATTAAATTAAATTACACTTACGTTATGCAATTAATAAATGAGGATAAGCCTTGATCGGAAATCGAGTAGGCCTGAGGAAACGGGGTAGACCTCGTGCGAGACATGAATAAAAGCCTAGGGATCTCGAGACAAGAATAGGCCTGAAGAAAAGTATCCTTCCAGTAGGCCCTAGGAGAGAATTGTATTCACTATCTTAAGTTCATCTTAAAAGTGGGCTCCATTTCCCACACGGCACGAATGCAAATATTCAAATGAAAATGACACGGGAGGAAAAATGCGATCTTCTGATAAACTGCGTTCGACCCGCTCTCTATGACAAACTATTCTCCGCTCCACTGAGTACTGACTGAATCATTTGCGCTGCGCTCTGCATTTTTCCCCCCATCAGAATTTGGGTTTTCACTTTGCATTGGAAAAACAATCTCACGTTCCTTTTCCCTCTGATTCTAGAACTTACAAATAATTTGAGTACATTATATTAGGAGTACATATATATATATATATATATATACAGGGTGTACATAAAGTCAGGATCTATTTTTGTGAAGCACTTGGAAATTATATGGAATTCAATCATAAAATGATAAAGTGGTAACATTTATTAAATAATTAAGAGTAGGATTCGACGTGACGCCCATCAGTATCCCTGCACAGCTCAAATCGTTCCGCAGCATTTCTAAACACATTCTGGAGCATTTGCGGGGTTATGTTATCTGCAGCAGTTCGTATACGTGTACGTAAGTTTTCAAGACTCGTAATCTTCGTCTGATAGACGTGCGACTCGATAAAGCCCCATGCAAAGAAATCTAAAGGGGTTAAATCTGGTCATCTCGCTGGCCAAGGTCTGTTGCTTCCGCGTCCGATCCAGCGATTTGGAAAACGTCCATTTAGATAATCCTGAACAATTTTGGCATAGTGACAAGGAGCACCATCATGTTGATAGACGACGGTACTAACAATCCTATCCCGTCGTCTATCAACATGATGGTGCTCCTTGTCACTATGCCAAAATTGTTCAGGATTATCTAAATGGACGTTTTCCAAATCGCTGGATCGGACGCGGAAGCAACAGACCTTGTGTCGCGAGATGACCAGATTTAACCCCTTTAGATTTCTTTGCATGGGGCTTTATCGAGTCGCACGTCTATCAGACGAAGATTACGAGTCTTGAAAACTTACGTACACGTATACGAACTGCTGCAGATAACATAACCCTGCAAATGCTCCAGAATGTGTTTAGAAATGCTGCGGAACGATTTGAGCTGTGCAGGGATACTGATGGGCGTCACGTCGAATCCTACTCTTAATTATTTAATAAATGTTACCACTTTATCATTTTATGATTGAATTCCATATAATTTCCAAGTGCTTCACAAAAATAGATCCTGACTTTATGTACACCCTGTATATATATATATATACATATATATATATATATATATAAATAAAAATTGTGGGAGGAGCATACAAATTTGTAAGGAAATTTGTATGCTCCTCCCACATCATCCACATCATCAAATATTTTTCACGTGTTACTTTCGTGAAATAATTTTCATATATATATATATATATATATATATATATATATATATATATATATATATATATATACACACACACACACATTACGCATTAAAACTATAATGTTTTTAATGACATACTGTAATTAGATAAAACCGGCGTTATATCGTGTGACTATTATTCTTGTGCCTAATTTGGTTGAACATTAATTCGTTCCTAAATACGTATGAACGTGTTTAGACTTGTCTGGCTGCTTTCGTGCCAAAAGTGACGTACTTGTTTAAATTCATCTGAGGCCTATTTCCTAACTTAATATAATACATTAAGTTTTTTTTATTTAAATTACAAAATATTTACAATATTTTATATTAGGAATAAATTCCTTATTTTGCAATCCCAACAAAAGTGTCACAGGTTTAAAAAATCACTCGATACAACTTCAAATAATTTACAAGATTTACAAACGTTAGTTCCACTTCTATGGTTATTGATGTTACTAAATATCCCGCATGAATTCGAACACCTAGAAATTGCACGGATGCTTCGTAAACGGCAGTTTTAAGACGAGTATAAAATAAAAAAATATTGCCCAAAATATAAATCCACTCATGATACAAAAACCTACTGCAGAGGAAAAGATTGATTATATATATATATATATATATATATATATATATATATATATATATATATATATATAACCACGAAATTTCAATAAACTATCCCCAAATATATTTGAAACAAAAAATCATTTAAGAGCTTCAACAAATACGTCTAGACAGCTGGGCCACGACTGGCTGAATATATGTAGTGTACATATATATATATATATATACAGAGGGTGAACAAAAAGTAAATAGACACATTCGGGTTTTCCATAGTTTCTGATTTGATAATAAAAGTCAATAAATAATAGACTTATTGAATCAACATATTCAGAACGTGTTGCCCTCCCCTTTCCATTATGTATAGCTGACACACCTTCTGGTATTCGATTGATGAGCTTTGCTATTTGTTTTTGAGGACAATCATCGTTGTCTCTATCTATTTTTGTCAACCCTCTGTCTGTATGTATGTACAGTATATATATATATATTATATACATATATGAGAGAGAGAGAGAATTTTGTATTTGAAGACAAAGTAAGGCTGTAATATAACCAATGGGTTCATAGTGCTTCCAAGTTATTTGCGTCCGCGACAGCACTTTAATTTAAAACGAGAGAGACGAAGGCACTCTTTTCCTATCATTTACCCTTTCTTTCACATCATTTGTTCTTAATCGTTCAGTCCTGAGGGAAGAGCAACCCTCAAAAGACAATTAAACTTTCATTATAAAATTAAACAATACCTCCACATTTTTAGTACTTTATCCCTCACCGAGGGACTTTTAAGCTTTTAAAACGGAAATTTCTACCTGTCGCGAGAAAGTTATATTCTTGTTACCCTTTGTCAAGGGACTTTCCCCCCCCCCCCATCTCTAAAGGGAATTCTCCCCTTACCTTTGGTAGGTGAGAAATATTCCCTTTATTACGAAATGTGGATTATTTTTTCTTTATCGAGTACGTGTGGATTATTTCCCTCCGCCGAGAAAGGGTACCTTCCCTCTTACAAAGCGAGGGCCAAAGTCTCTCTTTCATCAAGCCAAAGGTAATTAGGTGTCAGGGAATTCTGCTAAACTGACACGGGAAGATTCATGGAGGCATCAGGGCCAACGCAGAGTGCCAGAGAATGCCAGGGAGGGCCGTTTGACAGGACTATTCAATTTGTTTCATTTACGTCGTACCAATATGTCGAACGTATTGGTTACTAATGAATTGCTGCTGTTTGCATCTAACGAAAATTAGGACGTGTGTGAGAGCCAGTTAGTTTATGCTTATGCTTTACGTGCGCGTTTTGCGCACTTCCTTTGTGTCTTTCTTTTAGGTACACAGGCGTGTACGTATTCACAGTATATATATTTGCATTTTTGAAGTCTTAAATGGAACTTCTATTATCCTGAGCCTATTTTTATTAATATTTTATGAGGCATTATCGTACCATATCAGTTTCTCGAAGGAACACTACAATAGTTTTGCGTGCTATTTTACCATTACCTCGCAATTTTCACTCGTACGAGATAGATTGAGTGAAGTACGTTCCATTTTTTTAAATTTAAACCTAAAAATCTATTAGTTGTATCTGGATGATCTTAAGTTAGGGTAGTTTGGTTTAGCTAAGAAGTTGACCTCGCAAATCGAATAAAAACCAACGTATGTACGAGTTCGCACGCGCGCGCAAGTAACAGCAATTGGACATAACCCCTGCACTCTTCCATTACATTTTTACAATAAAAAGCAGACAATTCTTGGATGAGTATCCATCGTTATCATTCAAATTTTGAAACACGGCCATTTATTGGCATAAAGTTAGGCTAAATCCTTTCGTACAGACAGTTATGGCAATAGCCGAATAAAACAGTTTCCATGATTATCAAAACATGAATTGGTTTTAATGATAATAATAATAATAACAATAATAATAATAATGCTCGGGTTGTTTATCGTCCTTCGTAACATCAAAAGTCATGGGACGGAGAGGACTACACATTTACGTAAAATCCAAAGCATTTAAGAGACGCTTCATCATCTGAACAAGGAGTAGGGTCACCCATCCAATTGTCAAACAAAACAAACATCGCTCAATCTCGTGAGTTTGCCACAAAAACTTTTCTAATTCAGTAATAATAGTTAAAATACATTAATACAATAAAAAAATTCAAAAAGAATGGTCGCCTTTTTTTGTAGTGACTTCAGAAACTTTATAATTTAACTTGGCTCTCGTATGTCGATTCTAACCAAATACGAACTTATCACTTCCTTTCACCAAAATAACAACACTCGGTAATAAACAGTTAAGTTTCCAAACTCCGAAACTTTACAGTTGTTCAGCGAAATTTACAGTTAGTAAATTTACTGTCAAAAAACCTCAAATAAATAATTTGGCGGAAAACAGCTAAGTTTGTAAACTCATTTATTTCTGAAGGACGAAGGTTTTACTAAGTTTACGAACAAAACAACTTTCATATTCCTCAATATTTTACTCATCAACAATTTATCACGAAAAGAATACGCTCATCATATATTTACTTCGAAAACTATATATGTTAGCGGCAATAAGCGAAATCCGGCATTAAGTTTAATGCCTAGGCAAAACAAGGAGTGCAGTGCGGGAGGTTAATACGGAAAACCCCTCTGGACGCGAAAGCGTTATGTTCTCTCTCGGGTGTTGGTATATACGCCACACTGTACTAATTTTTACTTTGTCGTAGCATGGTGATAGCGACCTCGCCTTCTATCAAGAGGTGCTGGATTCGATCCCTGGGGGCGAGCATCTTAGCCTTATGACAAAATCGTGCGTGACTATGCATGATGTTCCATATTATATATATATATACACACACGAGGGGTCGACTTCAGGTTGATCCTGAACCGTCGTTCATACTCTCATAAATAAGATATACACAGACGAAATAAAAAAATTAAAAAATTTTTTTTTCAATTTATTTATTTATATTTTTTATTAAATATATTTTTATGTCAAAATTGTATCTTATACAATAGCGGAAATTTAATTAAAAAAAAAAAAAAAAAAAAGACGAAAATGTCTGGAGGGAATTTTTGAGTTTCAATTATTCCACCGTTCTCTCTCATTAAATTTCGAAAAAAAAAGTTATCGAAAAAAAAAAAAAATCCCCTTCGATTCAGAGGCACCATTTTGATTTCTTTTCGACTTTTACATAAGTAAAATATCGAAACATAATTTGTTTTTTATTTGACGAACGGAGCATTTGAAAATAATTAATAGTTCTTTTTATTTCGTTCTTTCTGTTGTTACTATTATCATCATTTTAGTAATAGTAGTAGTATCAGTTGTAATAGCAGCGGTATTTAAATGATATTTTCACTGAATTCCGAAATAAAAAATAAGCAATGCGAGGTTCGCGAGCAGAGTGTGTTTTCGCCGTTAAGCTGGATTTACTCATACTTAGTGTATACACGCAGTGAAGCTGGATTTAAAACATACTTTCACTCGCTCAAGCTGGATTTACTCATACCAGAACAGATAATGCGGAAAAACAAAATCTCGTCGAGTAAAGAAAAATTGGTGTTGAGTTAAGGAGTTACCAATAAAAAAGCAATGGTCCAGAATGAAAAACTTGCGCTTTGCGAGGGATAAATCATCGTAAATTAAATGGAAATATTATGGCATTTCTAAAAGTGCGCTTAATTTCAAATTGAAATCCACATTTTCTTTTTTTTTCCAAAATCAATAACACGCGTTCGTCATAAAGAGAAATGAGGAAACCTAGTATAGCCTAGAGGCCCTAGGGCCTAGACTATGTAATGTTTTCGGACATTTTCGTCTTTCGAAATAATAATAATAATAATAATAAAATAATAATAATAATAATAATAATAATAATAATAATAACTTTTCAACAGTATGCATTCTGGATTTCAGTAAAGTGAGTTGGTTTACAGTATTTTTATTAAATTTAAAGACATTTTAACTCCATCTTCACCTTACAATCCCCATGATCAAGTCTGACCCTACTAAGAAACTTCAGGTCTTCAGAGAGTCATTCATAAAGAGTGTCATTCCAGTCGATCGCAACATTCGGAACAATTGTTTGGTATACATTCAACTAAAAAAGTATAGTATAAGTATGGGAAGTAAAACAAAACTGGCATTAAGCATTGTGAAGTATGCTCTCGGGTACATTTTGGCGTCATTTGTTCTAAAATATATTCTTTCTTCTCGGTGGGACGATCGCAACACTCCGTAGAATGACCCAAAAGGCCTATCGCTAAATTTAAAAAAAATGTCAGTATACATTTAAATCTTTAATACGAGGGGTGGTCAGAAAATAAGTGTACACGGCGTATAATTTCGTAACTAAAGGACCTACATTGATTATGTTTGTATCAGGTGAATTCGTTAATCATTGTTGGCAACAATGCACGTCGATTCGGCTGTCATCTACCGTACATTAGTTATACGAATCAGTTGAATATGGCGGCTCGACTGGAACAGTGCCCTACCCTACGGAGCAGTCCAGGACGTTTACGTTTAATGGACGCTCGTAAACGTTCCAGTGTTGAACAATATGCAGCTGCATTGATTGTTGTGCCTTTTTGCATGAAGTCTGCGAGCAAAACGCCTTTGTGGATCTTGAACTTCTTTGGTCGCGGGGACCCATGGTGTTTCCATTCCATGCTGGTACGTTTTGTTTCCGGAGTACGGTGATGAACCCACGTCTCGTCTCCCGTGACAATGTGCTCGAGAAATTCTTGACCACTGACAGACTCGGAATATCGTTGCAGAAATGACAGGGCACTATTCCAGTCGAGCGGCCATGTTCAACTGACTTATATAACCAACGTACGGTAGATGGCAGCCGAATCGACGTGCAGTGTTGCCAACAATGATTAACGAATTCACCTGATACAAACATAATCAATGTAGATCCTTTAGTTACGAAATTATACTCCCTGTAAACTTATTTTCTGACCGCCCCTCGTATTTACGTAACCTTACAATATTTAAGAACGTTTAAACGAATATAAACATGTAAAAAAAAGTAAACCGTTCGAAGGATATTTTAAGCTATGTTTTATGAACAACGGAACTTCGGACGTATTTTTTTTTTATAACAACGAACAATATACAGGGTGTTTCACGAGGAAAAGTCAATACTTCGGGAGGTGATAGTATCGGTCATTGTGAGAAAACAAGTTCATATGAACATGTATCTAATTCTGAATGGTTACGGAGATAGAGCTGTTTGAATCTACAAATACAAAAGCATTGTTAATGGTAATCAAGAGAGAGAAACCAATTACTGTTTCTAACATTTAATGTTTAAACATTGGCATTTTGAATGGTATCAGATAAAGAAATGACAAATTTGTTACAGTTTACAATACGTTTTCGAAAATCCCACCGTCAACCTCAATGCACTTTGCAACTCGTGTGCGAAGATCGCGTGTTGTTCGTCCGAGTTGATCTTGACGTTCCTTTATGCGGGCAGCAGCATCCAAAATGCGCGCGAGCAATTCGTCCCGTGTATCCACCTTTCTTTTGTAAACTTGACTTTTCATCCACCCCCACAAACAATAATCTAACGGAGAGAGGTCTGGAAACCTTGGTGGCCATTGAATGGGACCACCGCGGCCGATCCATCGACCAGGGAAAGTTTGATTTAGGTATTGCATCACCAGACGGGTAGAATGTGGAGGAGCTCCGTCATGCTGAAAGTACATACCAGCGCGTGTAGTCAAAGGAACATCCTCCAATAATCCTGGCAATTCATTTTGCAGAAATTCTAGGTCATTTTGTCCTGTAAGACGATTCTCTAAAGTAACAGGGCCAATCAGCTGATCATCGATGGTACTGCACCGCACATTGGCAGAGAAGCGATGTTGAAAATTTGTTTCCACAGTGGCATTTGGATTTTCGTCTGGCCACCGATGAGAGTTACGAGTGTTGTTGATACCGTCACGGGTGAAAGTAGCTTCATCGGTGAACAGTATTAATCGAAGCAATCGGCGTTCAGATGAAACATGAGTGCTGGGAAGTGTACCAATCTCACGCAATGTGTTGAAAACCCTGGTAAACACACTTCGATCCGGAATTCTGCGGTTCGGAAACCGTCGACGGTATTCTGCAACAGCAGCTGTTGCACTTCCATCGCAAAAACCGTAGACATACACCATATCTGCATATTCGGCATGTGTGAAGGTGTGTGGCATTCTTAACACTGCTTCAAACACCGAACAATGTCACTCACAACAGTCAGCTGTCGATTGGCTTATGTTACATGCTTACATTACAGCTCACATGGTTCAAGGTTATAGGGAAGGGAAGGGGGAGGAAGAGCTGCGCGCGCATCAGATTCAAACAGCTCTATCTCCGTAACCATTCAGAATTAGACACGTGTTCATACGAACTTTTTTTCTCACAATGACCGATACTATCACCTCTCGAAGTATTGACCTTTCCTCCTGAAACACCCTGTATACGAAACCTGGTCTTTTTTTCAAATTTTAATTCCATTTTAATTCAACTTCGAATAAGAACGACGAAACGAACGTGTAATTTAACGTTCAAATATGTTAGACCTTTTTTTTTTATTAAAAAACAATAAAATTTATTTGCTTAACATTAATTTTGCTAAGAGTAAAAAAAAAAAATGCAATTTTGCAGTAAAATAGGAATTTATTTAAAAAATAATCTTTTTCAGGCAAATATAATTTTTTTTATTATTAAAACTTTTCTTACACGATATTAATTATGTATATAATATACATAATGAATATCCTGTAGTTAAATAGCTCTAATATAAAAATAAAATTGAAGAAAATTCGCTTAAACATGCAATTTGACGTGTAAATTTGAACATGGCTAATTCTAAAGTAGGCATAATTCATGTTTTAAGCTTTTTAATGTTTTTTTTAACTAAAATTACTTTTTCCAAATTTAAAATATTTCTTTTTAAAATACGATTTTTTATGTCAAATAAAAACAAAGCACTGAACGCGCGCGCACATAATTTAACCTAACCTAAGCTTAATGTCATCGAAACGAGGAAGAGGTGATAAGCGCATCGGACGCATTGCATTTGAGAACTGGAAAGGCGGTTTCTGTTAAGTCGTTAAATACCGAGGTATTCGCTAACCTAACCTAACCTAATCAGCGATACCACATCTTTTTCCCGACAATAAAAATGTTCCTAGATGTTTTTATATGTTTTAATATTCTGAGGTACTAAAAGTGTTACCTCACAAAAAAATTACCCCGCTACATCTGAATTATTACGCACTTGACCTCACTTCCCCCTAAATGTCATTCGCGCACATGTATACATACACACACATATATATACAGGGTGGGAGAAAAGTCTAAGGATTTTATACATACAACTAATTAGTTACATTATACAGATAAGTGTTCAAAGGATGAAACAAATCAAACAAAGTCACTAAGAATTTTATTCATACAAATATTAATGTTATATTGTAATTTAATCTTCAATTCCTGCCAACGACATTGGTAAACTGTGGCAAAACTTTCTTTCTCAATACTTGGCAATAGCATTTTCCATCCAACGTCTCTCTCAATAACCAATGCACGCCCAAACTGTTAGTGTAAGGCCTAGCCGTATTTTGGGATTTTTTTTCGCCCAGTAGTGAACTTTGTGTTTATTTCCTTTACTCATTAAACCGAACACACATTTATCTGAAAACTTGATCTTTCCAAAGAAATCTGGATCACTGTTGAACTGTCGACTCATTGTTTCAGCAAACTGCAGCCGTCTATCAAAATCATCGTCGTATATGATCTGAGAGTAAATGGGTTTGTAATGGTGGTACCCCTATGATTTCAATATTTTTGCCACTGAAAATTTGGAAATACCCAATTCGTGTGCGACTTTTCTCGTTGAAGTTGTTGGATCTCGTTGAAAAGTGCCGAGGACATTTTCTTTGTTGTTGTCTCCTGTCGCCGTTACTGGCCTTCTGTTTCTTGGGCAATCTTTTACCAGGTTCCCTGTTTCCAAAAGTTTTAGCTTCTGGTGTCGAAGAGTGGTTACACTTGGTGGTGGTTTATTATATTTTTGTCGAAATAAACGCAAACTTTCTTTCCAATTATTATAAGAAATAGCTCACGATACAAGATACGCTTTCTCTTCATTGTTGTATTCCATCCTTACTGACATGGCGCTGACTGGGGCTAGGGCGTAGGGCAGGGGTGGGGAACCATTGGCACGCGTGCCAAACGTGGCACGCCAACGACTTTTTTTCCGGCACGCGATTCCCCGGACTCACCTTAAAAAAATTAAATAAATAAATATCCAAATTCTTCGCTGAGTTTTATATTTTAACTTAATGTTTTCTGCTAAAAAATGGTAAAGATTAACTTCTGTTTAATATATTATGTAGGTAAAATAACATTTTATTTTCTCTGTAATTTTTATGTATTATTCATAAGGGATTAAGAATCAATAAAAGAATATCTTTAATTTTATTTTCTTTCATTGTGCTTTAGTCAAGTAAAACGATTATGAGATTGGGCACTGTAATGTATTGGGAAAACTTGAAAAATGGCAGCTATAATTACACTTAAAGGCTAATAAAAAATATCCACGCTATCAACAAGGTAGAACGACCTTCAAGTAAAAATTCCGTCACTAAATTTTACATTTATTCAATCTTACATGACTTAAAATAATCACACTTACAATATTCTTTGATTTTACCGCTCCAGTGTAATTTTTGATTATTTGAAAAGGTTCTCCCAATACTTAAAAGGCACCAAATAATAATATGTTTCCCAAAATTTCGGTTGGCACGTGAGAAAATTTTGCATCAAAGATTTGACGATTTTGGCAAGCTCACTTAAAAAGGTTGCCCACCCCTGGCGTAGGGCCTTCCAGTTCCAGCCTTGGGTCATTCCTGGTCTCGTATAGTTGCTTTGAAAAGAATCGCATCAGACACTGCAGTGATATCACTGGAATTTATTTATTATTAACAATATATTTGTATGTATAAAATCCTTAAAGACTTTTTTCCCACTGTGTGCATACATAGTCATTTTTGTTTTGATGGAAGCAACTTTATTTGAAAATGAACAGAAAATCCACGACTTGGAACAATTTTTCTGAAATTTGACCACGAATGCATTTTGGGGAATATTGTACTGTATTTACATTTACTCGTATAATTACTTTATTTTCACTGGAATTCTATAGCCGTTAAATTATAGTTTTGTATATAAGAAAACTTTCAAATGTAGAGAAAGCCTCATATATATATATATTATATATATATATATATATATATATATATATATATATATATTATATATATATATATATATATATATATATATATATAGAGTTATGTGAATTTATGGCTGCAGTATAAATTCTTATATGCAAATTGTAGGTCTATTAACCGTGGATTTATAACCTCATTCTTACAGTCTGCAGAAGGCAGTCATCAGAATTATTGTAAGTTATATACAAAAGAAATGAGAAAATAGATAGACATATTTATTAAAAGAAAATAATGAAACGCATTTCTAAAGTAAATATGGAGATTTAGAATTATTTTTTTATTATATTTTATAAAATAGTTTAAATTTATTTTTTAATGTATTTTTTTTTTTAAATTTTGTTCAATTTTACGCGTCTATTCGCGCGTTTTTTTAAGATAAAATTTTCATGGTTTTATTTCGTTCTGTCCGTTTATCTTCTAGTCTTCCCGTCTGTCCGTATTTCGCTCTGTCTCATTTCATCTTTCTCGATCTCAATAAGTCTTCCTCTGTCACGGACGAACATGTCAGCTTTATTTATTCTGTGCTCACGAGAATTCGTTGATCCGTGTAGTCTATTATATTTTAAGTATACGAAACTTGTTCATTATTATTTTATACAGTGAGACTGTTACTGTTTCACAATTTTAAAAGAATAATTAAAAATTCGTATCGATTTTTAATTTCGTCGATGAAATTTGACACGATTATTGTGGAAAGATGAAGCTGGCCACACGCAGAACCGTCTTGCGACTCACGGCTGATGACTTGGGTCGTGACAATCCATTGACGCGAATCGCGTCGCTGCAGTGTGCGGGGCTCCCATTCTGTCAATGTAAAATCACACGCGACTCAAGTCGTCACGACCCCAGTCGTCAGTCGTGAGTCTCAAGACGATCCTGCGTGCGGCCAGCCTGAGATCTTTTTTTTTTTTTTGACAAGTGTACAACAAGCTCAAAGTTTCCTTCTTCCCTTGGCAAAATTACGTGACGAATCTGTGCATTGTAATTCCTTATCAGGGTCTCCATAGATATGGACAGAGTCTGGTTTCAGCAGGATGGCGCAAAAACTCTCCCGGCCAAATAATGCTTTGCTGGACCTTTTGTATGACAAAGTTTAGCCCGAGAATCCTGTCTAACGGGTAACTCCACCTTGACGAATGAAGTCTTGCGTGGCCTCCTCTGTCGCCTGACCTCAATCTCTATGATTTCTTCTTATGGGAATATCTATAAAGGACAAAGTCTTCAAAGAAAATCTCAGGACAGTAAAATTTCTAAAAATACTGAACCTGAAAACCGCTCCGTTTTCACCGAAACTCCGAAAGCCGTGACAAGAAGTGATACTGCCTGTTGCATAATTTTGCAAAAGTGAGAACACCTTTACAGTAGAATGACTAACAAAATGAAATAATAATCGTACCACGTTTCATGAATGTTAAATTAAACTATTTATTTTTAATGAATTTCTGAAGTGTGACATAATTTAAGAATCACCCTGTATTTCTTTCATAAAACGTTTCAGAAATAAAAATTTACTCGGTAAAAACTAAAAAATAACTTATACCTTCATGAGAGGACTATACGTCCCTCGTCCGTCCTATGGTAAGATTTTGGCGTTCCGTTGTTGAATTCACACACACACACACACACACACACACACACACACACACACACACACACACACACACACACTTCAACAACTGAAGAAACAACGCTTTCGCCTCCAGATATGATAGTTCTCCCTTACATTTAGAATGTACAGTTAGTATATCCAAATTCTGGCCCACAACCACAATATAATAATGTTCAGAGTTGTAACGGCAAAGGTCATGTGACGAAGGGGGTCCTACAGCTTTACTGGTATCCGAACGAACTACGGGTCGCTACATCATCTGAATGCGGAGGACGGCCTCCCCCATTAGGGTGTGTCAATTTTAGTAAAGTCAACAATTCAAAAAACTACTAGTGACCAAATGATGCATTTTTATGTGCTAAATCGAAATATGGCTTTAAAATCCAGATTTAACCACTCCTAGCTACTTATATTTGAAGTTGAAGTTTATGAAAAATCGGCAATTTTTGCAAGTACAGTAGACGCCGGATTTAGTGTCCCCGGATATTGTCTCGCAGCTTATAGTGTCTCAAAACTAGGAAACAGTTACTTTTACATAGTAATTGCTATGGATAGAGTGTCTCTGATTACAGTGTCTCTTTTCAGCTAGTATAGTCTATGTTACAGCTCTAGTTTACAGTGGCGCCTCACTTGTATTTGTGATGCCGTGTTGTTCAGACGCGTATTGCTCTGCTTTACAGGATTACTAGATGACCATGTAAGGAAAACGGAAGTTTTAAGCCTGGCACAAAAAGGAGAAGTCATTTCCATGTGCAAGCAACCAGGCGTTATAAGACTGCAAGTTGCAGAAACGTTTGGAGTGAGCAGACAGATGGTGAAGTTAATATGGAAACGAAAAAGTGAGCTGGAATGCCGTCTCCATAGTGGAGAAAGAAACGCTACTGAAAAAAGAATGCGAACAGGCAAATTTTCAGATCTTGAAGATGTTCTTTTTATGTGGTTTAAAGAAAAGCGCGCACAAGGTGTGCTGCCCAGTGGAATCTTGCTTCGCCAGAAAGCTGAGGACTTAGCAAAAGAAAAATGGACATTAAGGAATTCAAAGCTAGCGATGGGTGGTTTACACGATGGAAAGCAAGACATAACATTGTCTATAAAGTTGAACATGGAGAAAGTAAGTCTGTTGATGCAAGTGCTACAGAACAATGGATTAAACAGAATGCGTCAAAATTGCTTGAAGCGTTTAAACCAGACAGTGGCGGCTCGTGACTAAAAATTCTAGGGGTGCTGTCTTTAAGAATGGGTTGAAATAATTACTGAAATAAAAGGATGAGCATTGAGCAATGAATAAAAGTTTCAAAAGTTATTGAAAAAGTTATTCAGTGAGCTCATCCTTATATTGTTCTTGATTATTTCAATTGTAAATAAAAAATTTAGGGGTACTGCAGTTCCGCAGTGCCTACCGACGAGCCGCCACTGAAACCAGAGGACGTTTTCAATGCTGACGAAACCGGACCCTACTTCAAGCTTTTGAACACTCGTGGGTACGTTGAACGCGGGTCAGTCGTTGAAGGTTCAAAGCGAGCTAAGGATCGGGTTACAATCCTTGTCTGTGCAAACAAGACAGGAACTGAAAAAAAAACCTTTTTGTGATTGGGAAATCTAAGTGTCCTCGTTGCTTTCCAAAGGACCTGACAAAACTCCCTGTCATGTACGCAAATTCTACAAATGCTTGGATGACCATCTTTATTCGAACAATGGCTGTGTTGCTGGGATAAGGAACTGAGAACTAAAAAAAGAAAAATTCTCTTTCTTGTTGACAACTGTTCAGCTCATTCTACAAACATTTCCGAACAAAACATATATCTTCAATTTCTTCCGCCAAACACCACATCTGTTATGCAACCCATGGATATGGGAATCATTAGGAATCTGAAAGGTCACTACAGGTCCATTCTTTTGCAACATATGATTGACAAGATGGACTCTGATTGCACTGTTGTGTTTGAAGAACTATAGAAGCAGATTGATCTTCTGACAGGCATTGTCAACATTGCTCAGGCATGGAATCAGGTTAGTGTTCAAACCATCGCAAACTGTTTCAGGAAAGGGGGCTTTGTGCCAGTCTCAGTTAATGTTGAGCCGGACTGTGAAGCTGGTCCATTTCATGGAGATGCAATTCCTGAACAACTAGCTTTGAAGCAGTTTGAAGAACTCGTAGATGTGGACAAAAGTGTTGACACTCACGGTGAACTCAGATGGATTTAGAAGAACAAGAGGACGAAAAAGATGAAGGCCTGGAAGCACCTAGCACAAAAGAAGTTGTCAATGCTCTCACAATTTTTCGCCGTTTTTCTGCTATTGAAGGAATTAATTTGTCGGATGGGAAGCTGCATATAAACACTATTGAAGAACGAGTGAGGCAAAAACGAGAAGCGAAGCAGGTTCAACAAACTCTTGATGCAATGTTTTGTTTTAATGTAAAATGAACATAGTTTTGATGTTTCAGTTGAATTGTAAAAACAATTTTAATGAGAAATTGCATAGTTGAATAAAAAGAATTTTAATAAATTTTATTAAAAATAATTTTAATGAGAAACTGCATAATAAAGGTGTTTATGTTGTAAATATATTGATATACAGTACATATTCACTATTTTTAACCTTGCAACCCTCAAGAGACCAAACTGTGGATATAGTGTCTCATCGGATATAATGTTCTTTTGGCTTGGCACCGAGTGGGACACTATAAACGGCGTCTACTGTATTCTTTTTATTGTATATAACTACATTTTACATACATTACATACAATTAAAGACATTTTGATTGTATTTCAATATTAAAACTTAGAAATATAGATAGGTTTCTTGAACTTTGCCAAGGATGCCATGTCTGCCTTGCTCTTGTTCCTGGACATGAGCTCCCTACTTGCCACCTGGCCACTGATGTACGCCTCCCTCCTCTCTTGTGAGTAAACATGTTGTGCTGCTTCAGTTGTCATCCTTACACACCTCTCTACTGACTGTGTGTGTGAGGGCCATGCAGGAACTTCCATTAGTCTATCTAGAAACTCCTTTATTGCAGCAGTGGTGAGGGAGCAGGTCAGAGGAGGGTCAGTCACGCCAGAGTTCCAGTCAATAAGCTCCGAGAGTTTGGTGGCATCTGGGCTGATGTCAGGAGTCTTCCTGGGTCTGACACTGCAGTCTCCAACCTGTGTGTCCTCATCTTCTTCACCTCTGATTTCCAGTAATTTAGGGTGTCAATTTTAGTAAAGTCAACAATTCAAAAACTACTAATGCTCAAATGATGTCATATTATCTAGCAAACTTAGAAATATCTTTAGTGTTTAAAAAGCCACTTACCTACTTATATTTCACCATAAAGGTTTGATATACGATGCTACAGTCATATTTAGGTTATATTTCAATGTGCCATTGATATGTGTGGTCAACTTTGGTTATTTTTGGTGTGCAGTATGGTTTCTAAGTTTCACATAGTCACAAATGCTGGAGTTTTGATTGTGAATGCATGAGTGGAGGAGGCAGGGAGGAGAGAGGAGGACGAAGACTTCATACCAGACTGAGTCTGGTATGAAGTCTTCGTCCTCCTTCGTCCTGGTCAAATATAAGTAGGTAAATGGCTTTTTTAAACAACACTAAAGATATTTCTAAGTTTGCTAGATAATATGACATCATTTGAGCATTAGTAGTTTTTGAATTGTTGACTTTACTAAAATTGACACACCCTAAATTACTGGAAATCAGAGGTGAAGGAGATGAGGACACACAGGTAGGAGACTGCAGTGTCAGACCCAGGAAGACTCCTGATATCAACCCAGATGCCACCAAACTCTCGGAGCTTATTGACTGGAACTCTGGCGTGACTCACCCTCCTCTGACCTGCTCCCTCACCACTGCTGCAATCAAGGAGTTTCTGGATAGACTAATGGAAGTTCCTGCATGGCCCTCACACACGCACAGTCAGTAGAGAGGTGTGTAAGGATAACAACTGAAGCAGCACAACATGTTTACTCACAAGAGAGGAGGGAGGCGTACATCAGTGGCCAGGTGGCAAGTAGGGAGCTCACGTCCAGGAACAAGAGCAAGGCAGACATGGCATCCTTGGCAAAGTTCAAGAAACCTACCTATATTTCTAAGTTTTAATATTGAAATACAATCAAAATATCTTTAGTTGTATGTAATGTATGTAAAATGTAGTTATATACAATAAAAAAAAATACTTGCAAAAATTGCTGATTTTTCATAAACTTCAACTTCAAATATAAGTAGCTAGGAGTGGTCAAATCTGGATTTTAAAGCCATTTTTCAATTTAGCACATAACAATGCATCATTTGGTCACTAGCAGTTTTTTTGAATTGTTGATTTTACTAAATTGACCCCCCCCCCCATCCAACTACTAAACAGCACCAAAGTCGTTTAACTTTGCTGATCATCTAACGGAAAGCGGTTTTGCGACGTGGCCGTGCACGACGGAGCTCGCCAACAACCACAATAAAAGCGCATTGTTCTTCATCCAAGAAATAGAGCGATCACTCGTTCGCAATATCCTCTTTCTCTTTCCCTTAACGATTCATTTCACTTTCCCCTTTCATCTCAACCCCTTTTCATCTCACATTTGTTTTTCCTTCTTTGGAAAAAATGTTTTCTTTAGTGAAAAATTCACACTTTTTTTTCTACGTTCATTTTAAAAATAAAATATAAACGTAATTAATGATTCAATTCCGTACAGGATTTTAAGCATCTAAGAATAAAGAGGCATTAATCACGCCCAACAGACACTGTAAATTCTTAAGGATCATTCCGAAGACTGGAAAAAGTTCTTACAGATCATTCCGAAGACTGGAAAAAAAATTGCTCTTAAGCAGTTCGTGAACTCAGTTTCGCACAGACGGCAATAATAAACTATTATTATTATTAATTATTATTATTATTATTATCATCAGTAATAGTAGTAGTAAACTATAGATATTTAGCAATAATTGCATGATAAAATATAAATACACACTACTCGTAGGTACCAAAAATTAATAGAGAGCTAATTCTGACTTCCAGGATAGAAGGTCATATAAACCAGTGGTTCCCAACTTTTTTCAGCACAGCGCCCCTTTTCACGAAACAATGATGGCTGACGCCCCTCCTCCTCCTCCTCCTCATAAAAGTTTTTAGTACATTTTACAGTATAAGTCCTTTTATAAAATCATACGCATCATTCGAAAGAGGATAGTTACAAGTTTGTACAGGATTGTATAGGTTTTGACAATACAAGACAAGATAAGATACAAAAAAAATAAAAGTGTTACTTAAAACTAACCCTTCAAGATGACTGCATCGACTGTGCAATATTATGAGCATGGAAGAAGTGTAGTTTCAGCTCAAAGATCTTTCAAGACAAATTTTCAGATGTCAAAATCACCTTCTAAGAGCTGAAACTACACTTCTTCCATGCTCATAATATTGCTCAGTTATGAAACGCAGCTGTTCCACAGTCCATGCAGTCATCTTGAAGGGTTAGTTTTAACTAACACTTTTATTTTGTTTTGTATCTTATCTTGTCTTGTATTGTCAAAACCTATACAATCCTGTACAAACTTGTAACTATCCTCTTTCGAATGATGCGTATGATTTTATAAAAGGACTTATACTTTAAGAGTTACAGGGGTTTCTTTTGGGTCCCATTTCTCTGGATCACCCTTTATATATATATATATTATATATATATATATAGATATATATATATATATATATATATATATACAGGAAATTCAGAGAAGCATGAAAGCGATTGATCTCAGGAAGGATAATAATGACAGATGATGCGAAATTCGAAACACAAAATCAGATAGCGAAATAAAGCAAAGAGAGTCGCCGGACAGGTTCTAAGAACGTTCAAGAGAAGGGACAGGACAGTAATGATTCCCCTGCTTAAAAACACTGATTATACCAAACTTGAATACTGCTCAGTTTTGAGTCCCCATATATAAGGAAGAAACTAATAAACTAGAAGAAACGCAAAGGCATTTCACAGCCAAGATTGATGGCTGCAAAGAAACTCAACTACTGGGAAAGACTACGTAAACTAAATCTGTACTCACTGGAAAGAGAAGAGAGAGGTACATCATAATCTACATATGGAAAATGATCGAAAAACTGGTACCAAACCTAAAACTAAACCCAATTACCATTCAAAACAACACTGGAAAATAGGAAAGGCAGAATGTGTAGTGTTCCCAAATTAAAGGCACGACAAGGGACCTCCTCAACCCTGAAGGAAAATAGCTTGGTTGTCAGGGGGCCAAGACTTTTCAACCAGCTTCCTAAGGACCTCAGAAACGTAACGGGGGTCAAAGTTGAAGTCTTCAAGAAATGGATGCCTGGCTCAGGACAGTACCAGATGAGCCGGGCGTGCCTGGCTATGTACGGTGGAGAGCGCAAGAAAGCAACTCGCTCCTCCACCAGGCCAGACCTAGAGGCGGGGCCACCAGCTTGACCTCCGTGTGAAGAGAGACCAACGCACGAAACAACATAAGGTTCATAAGGTATATATATATATATATGCAGGAAGGACCCAAGGGCGAATGCCCGCAGAAGCGCCCCCCCAACCCTTAAGTAGAGGAAGAAGAGAGCCAAAATCAAGGCCGGGGTTTTTCGAGATGCCGAGACAACCGGCGTTTGAAAAATGGGAGGTCAGAGACAGGAGGAAAGATGGATTTACGAAGATTGTTCCAGAGTTGACTGGTTGAGTAGATGAAAGATTGAAAATAACGATTAAACCTTGCGTTAGAGATTTGGACAGAAAAAGAATGAGAATGTGTAGAAAGTCTGGTACTGCGTGTTCTCCCCTTAAAGGAGGAACGCAGTTAGAGAGCTCAGAAAAGCAGTCTCCTTATAATAGTGATAGAGCCCGGATGTTTAGGCACTAAAAATCCTTAAAAAAGGCAGGCAAATAAGCAACATAAACGTTCAAAATAGGCAGTAAGAATCCCTAAAAAGGCATTTATAAATTTTATTACAAAAACTTTTAATCTACCATAATACTTTCATATACGCATTATACATATTACAACGCCCATATTGAACAAAACAGTACATAATGCAAATATTAGTTACGCGTAATAACATTGATTCCATTTCCAAAAATAAAGTTTAATATAGAATAATACCAGTGCACACATACAAATAATACATATCACAACGTCATTAGCATGAACAAAACAACAGATACTGAAAATGTTCGTTACACAATAATGACGGAAGGATTTAAATTTAAAAAAATGTTTAATATAAAATAATTCTATTATGCACACTCAGTTTCTATTATATATACACAGTGTATACATACACACATACTCGTGTGTGTGTGTGTGTGTGTGTGTGTAAGGGGTCGCGCGTCTTATGGTACCTAAGCGCCACCACAGGTGAAAACGTGTTTTTGATGGATATCACTATTTTCACCCTTCCTCTATCGCGTGGTTTGGGTTATAATGACCTTACGACACTAGAAGTATGGTTGAAAACCTTATGAAGCTAACTACTTTTTTCACCTCTATCGCCAGCCAAAAGTTCACCCAAAGTTCGGCATAAGAAAAAAATATATATATAAAATATAAAAATCTGCAAAAAAACACTTTCTACGTGAAGGTCAAAATATGAAAATAAAAACCCACTCTAATAGAGTGGGTTTTTATTTTGATATAAAAATCTATTCCAAAAACTCATCAACATCTTCATTAGCATACTTCGAACTCTAATTTAGCCAAAAATGAACGTTCTAGCTCAATATTAATAACAGAGATACTATTGCCAGAATATTGCTGAACTTTGGAGGCGATTTCTGACGAATTTTAATTTTGGCGGTTAGGTACCTTAAGACGCGGGACCCCTCATATATATATATATATATATTATATATATATATATAAAATTGATAGGCCTATTTTGGGACTCTAATAGAATAATACTAAAAAATAATGGAAAAAAGGCAAATTAGGCACTTTTTCCTGTAAGCGCAAAAATAGGGAAAAAAAAGGCATTTATGGCATTTTGCCTGAACATCCGGGCTCTAGTGACAGTAGAGAGAGAGTGAAGCAACATTACGGCGGAGAGGAGGAGGATTGAAGACAGTCAGTAAGAAGCAGGGAATTGATGAGACGAAAAGCCTTTGATTCCACCCAGTCAAGTAGAGCCTTGTGGGTTGAGAAGCGTACGCCTTACATCGTCGGACAAGACTCCTGTGCAGCGACAACAACTGAGTAAGGGTGAAGAAACTGCGGAGCCGGTACAACACACCTAACCTCTTAGAAGCTGTTTTGGAAAGAAAGTACATGTACAGTAATCTTTCCAGGAAAGATCACTAGAAAAGTCAATGCCAAAAATATGAAGAGAAGAGGAAGGATTGAGTTGTGTGGAAGACTGTGACGAGTAGACAGATGGAAGAACCGAGTTTTTGAGGCATTGAAAGCCACAGAGTTTTCTCTGCCCCAATTAGAGACAGTAGAAAGATCAGAGGTCGGGTGCACCATAGCCGTCTCACGCGAAGCATGGAGTGATTGTTGAGAGGGACGCTTTGTGAAGCGAGGGGAGAAGTGGAGAATGGAATCATCGACGTAGAAATGGACAGGACAGAAAGTGTGACTTAATAGATCATTAATAAATAAAAGGAAAAGAGTGGGTGACAGGAGAGAGTCCTGATGAACACAACTATTAATAGCTTTAAGAGAAGAACAGTGGCCATCTACAATCACATCTATAGATCGGCCAGAAAGGAAATTAGAGATGAAGGCACAGATAGAAGGATAGAAACCGAAGGACGGCACTTTGAAAATTAAGAATTTGTGCCAAACTCTATCAAATTCTTGATATGTCTGGCGCAATAGCAAAAGTTTCATTGAAATCTCGAAAGGAGGATGACAGAGTCAGAGAAATATCCTTTGCAGAGCCCATACTGACGGTCTGAAAAAAAAGAAAGGATTTTGTGTATAGAGGTGTTTAAGAATCTTCCTATTAAGGATAGATTCAAAAACTTCAGAGGGTCACACTTCTTTGGGACAGGCTGAATGAAAGCAAACTTCCAGCAGGAAGGAAAAATACCAGACGAAAAATAAAGATGAAGTTTGCCTAGACAAGGTGTCAGCACAGAAGCATAGTTCTTAAGAACAACAGGAGGAACACCATCAGGGCCGTACGCCCTCCTAGAGTTAAGCCCGGATAGGACAGAAAAAACATATTTGGAAGAGATTCTTATTCCAGGCATAATTATGTCGGAGCGAGGAGGAGATTGAGGAACAGCACTGGAATTGTCCAGTGTTGAGTTGGAGGTGAAAGTTTGATCGAAAAGTTCAGCTTTGCCAGGAGAAGAGACGGCAACTGAGCCGTCAGAATGGAAAAGAGGAGGGAAAGAAGTTGGAGAGTTTGTTGGCTAGGTGCCAGAAAGAGCGAGAATAAGAACTGGATACTGGATTGGTTTTCACATTTTTGTCTGACGAAGAAATTTTGGGTGAGTCGAAGAAAAGATTTTGCACGATTCCGGGCAGAAATATAAGCCAATTGACGGTCAGGAGTTGGATGGTGACGGTACTTTCTGAAACCCTGCTTGTTCTATGCTACCCGCAACAGAGAGGAAAGTTAAACCAACGTTTATTTAGCATTAGTCGTAGGAATAGAATATGGAATGTACGCCTCCATGCCCGAGAGAATCGCCTCCGTGATGCGCTCAGCGCACACGGAGGGGCTCCGGCCACGGAAGCAGTAATCATTCCATGGGAAATCAGAGAAGTACTATCTAAGGGCCTCCCAATCAGCGGCGCCAGAGTGCCAAAGGCGACTCCTCTTGGGAGGATCTAAAGGCCGAACTAGAGCGATAGGACAAGAAACAGATAAGATTGTGGTTAGAGAAACCCAACGAAGAAAAATGCTTGATACAGTAAGATGGAGGAGTAGTGAAAAATAAATCTAGAATGTTGGGCCTATCTCCAAGGCGATCGAGGATACGAGTAGGGTGCTATATTGTATATTATACTGTAATACAATAATACTGTGTTGGGTGGCCAGTGAAATGGAAGGTCAGTCAGTGGTGGCGGGCAGCAGCGGCTGCACCACCCACCCACTAGTGGGTTACTGAGTTAACCGTCAAATCGGGTTATTCGTTATCATGGACCGTCCCTCAATCATGGGTAACTGACTGAGTACTGTACTCCATTAAATTATTATTTTTGTTACTTCAGTAATCATCCGTTAGGATGACTCACTGAAGCAATATTAGCGCGCACGTCGTCTGACTACTTGAAAGAGCAGCGACGTTTTAACATTTCAATTATAGATTGCGACACAACCTAATCTAAGTAACCTAACCTAACTTAACCTAGCGTAACCTTCATTATATCCCTTTTATCATGATATTAATTTTAAATAAAAAAGTCTGAATCTATGGCGACAACACTACTGTCACTACACGTACGTTTGTGTATCCTAAAGACTGTCGCGGTTACGTACTTGTAAAGTAGCCAAGAACACCCACACACGTACATATACTGTTCATATTCCTATCTTTTCCGTTTCCTTCTATCTGACACAACCATCGTGTATGCGTCAACAGTATCTTCTAATTATACATGAAAGGATTTATCCTATCCAATTCACGCTAAATTTTTATATCTCGGTGTTTATATATACAGAATGTCCCATAAGTCCGGTCTCGTAGGAAGCTGGTTGTTTTGGAAACTTTTTTTTGTTGCGGGTAGAATAACACGCATTGGCTAATATGAAAGCGAGTTACGCCTTTTCCTCACCAGTGTACCTCGCTTTCATATTAGCCATTGCGTTATTCTACCCGCAACAAAAAAGAAAAGGTCCCAAAACAAGACATCAATTTGAACATTTTGTTTTAGTTCAAATGTATTACTTTTGTAAATTTAATGAATTTTCCTACGAGATCGAACTTAGGGGACACTACATAATAGTGCACGATGGAAGACTTTCCCGTACACTATCTATGTGTACACTGTTATTGTTTTTAACGTAACTCGACGGAGAGCTACCATTTTTTTGTCTTTTCTAATCTGAGCGAGTAATCGGGTTTATGGAAGTGTTTTCAAACAATGAAAAAGAAAGTAATGCGAACAGTGGACGAAGTGAAAAAAGGAGTATTCTTTATTGTGGCTTCTCTCCATTTTACTATTTTTTTTTATTCACCCTTCATTTATTTCGTACTCGTTTCAGAAAGAGAATAGTAACAGGTAACGGATATCGGGACCACACACACACACACACCACACACCAGCAAATGAAGAAAACGCTTTCGCCTCCAGAGGTGTTTTACGTGTTAACTCCTGCACTCGAGGTAATGGTAATGGCAGTATTTAATTCAGAGAGATTTGAATGTTCGAGGGCCTAAGATGATTCGGCAGGCTAAGAAAGTGAACAAGCAAACTTTCTGAGTTAGAAATTTTCAAGTTGGAGGAGGAGGAGGAGGAATATCACGTACTGTAATTTCTGTGCATTCCATCCCTGTCAGGTGTACATTGATATCCAAGGATCTAATTGGTCGCAGTGCACGCTGCGAAGCCGTAATCATTCCCAAGAATTGATAGCATTTGTCGCATTGGATCAAAGAATGGAAAGACTTGACGTAGAGAATTGGTCCATTGTGCCCTGGACCGATAAGACGAAGTACAGCTGGCTGGAAATAGTACGAGTCAAAAAGTGTCGGGGGATGAGAGGTATGGAGGAGTAAAGTGGGGGGTCCAGGAAACTATGCTAAGCTGTGGGCGGGCACGTTTGATGATAATTGGATATCTCGGTATAACAACAAACCCAAACACACGATCAAAAGCACAAAGCCTGTTCCAGGAGAATTCTCCGAAATTCTGTATTAGAGGGCTCAATCCCTGCCCCCTTCGAGTTAAACCCCACTGAACACTTATGGAAAACCGTTGGAAGAAAAAATGTCCTCGAGTACAGTATTTCAAAACTGCTGAAAATTTGAGAACATTCTCTCACACACATTCCAGTTGAACGTTGTCAAAAATTAGCATATATCGCGGTGTTTGTGATCAAAATAAAAAATGGTCCAACCAAATATTAGAAGTTAATTTCTTATTATTTTTCTGTTTAAATAAGCGTAATGATACATGTACTAAATGGGCAATTTGTGCTTAGATGTTGAAAATTCTTATATATACAGTATATATGACGCGTTCGGTGGAGAAGGGGCGAATGCCACAAAATTCGAAAAATGAGTTTTTTGTCGTATAATTATCCTTTAAAACCTTTGCTTTACCTATGCAAAAAATTAGATGTTAGTCTGCACCCTTTCACGGTAAAATTTAAGTTTTAATGTATCTCAGAGAAATTCACTCCGCATCATTGCTTCACATTGAACACATCTATCTACTTTCTGGTCACTCGACAATGCCCTGTGATGCTCAATTCGGCCAAATTGAACAAAATATAAGAATAATTACAGCAATATTATTTACACCAAAAAAGATTATGTTACGGCCATAACTACAGCCGTTTCGCAGCGCTTCCTAGTTGTAGAAATGAAACAGGCTGATTTTCTCGATTTTGACGTCCTAAAAACGTGCATTGTCATTAGGAAATCAACAACTACTAAATTTACAGATGCAAGAAAGTTAATATTTGACTTTTAACACAAAGAAGGCTACGTAATATCTACTGCATACCGCACAACCCCAGATAATAGCCATCCCGTCAGACTGCAGAAAGGGAAAAAATCCTACAGTGTCAGTTTATTCAATCTAGCCCAGCACACACTGCAACCAAACCAAAATATTCCCAATTGCTGCCAATAACTAAGGAAAAAATAAAAGATCTCAAAGAATTATCAGACCTAATGCCTGCAACTGCAGTGAACTATTATACAAGATTGTTAAAGGAACTGGAAGAAACCGAAACAGTTGAAGCAGGTAATACAACATTCGACGAAGAGGACCAAATAATGGATTACACCAGTTAACCTCAGAAGCTATCAATAAATAATATTGTAAAATTTCTTGGCGTTTTATTATATCGACATATTACACAACAATATTTTACTCAAATATGTGTTCAAATTCATACAACATTTCAATAAACCGGAAAAATACAAAAGGTTTAAAGTTTAGAAACTTTAACTGCATTTTGTGGCATAATTTGAAAATGTTGCGTTCGCCCCTTCTCCACCGAACGCGTCATATACACCTTACCTTATGAACCTTATGTTGTTTCGTGCGTTGGTCTCTCTTCACACGGAGGTCAAGCTGGTGGTCCCGCCTCTAGGTCTGGCTTGGTGGAGCGAGTTGCTTTCTTGCGCTCTTCACCGTACATAGCCAGGCACGCCCGGCTCATCTGGTACCGTCCTGAGCCATGCATCCAGTCTTCTCTTGAAGACTTCAACTTTGACCCCCGTTACATTTCTAAGGTCCTTTGGAAGCTGGTTGAAAAGTCTTGGCCCCCTGACAACCAAGCTATTTTCCTTCAGAGTTGAGGTCCCTTGTCGGGCCTTTAATTGGGGAACACTACACATTCTGCTTTTCCTATTTTCCAGTGTTCTTTGAATGGTAATTGGGTTTAGTTTTAGGTTTGGTACCAGTTTTTCGATCATTTTCCATATGTGGATTATGGTGTACCTCTTTCTTCTTCTTTCCAGGGAGTACAGATTTAGTTTACGTAGTCTTTCCCAGTAGTTGAGTTCTTTGCAGCCATCAATCTTGGCTGTGAAATGCCTTTGCGTTTCTTCTAGTTTATTAGTTTCTTCCTTTTTATATGGGGACGTCAAAACTGAGCAGTATTCAAGTTTTGGTATAATCAGTGTTTTTAGCAGGGGAATCATTACTGTCCTGTCCCTTCTCTTGAACGTTCTTAGTACCTGTCCCGCGACTGTTTTTGCTTTATACATCACTATCTGATTTTGTGTTTCGAATTTCGCATCATCGGTCATTATTACCCCGAGATCGATCGCTTTCGTGCTTCTCTGAATTTCCTGTCTCTCTGGAGCATAATATGCAGTCTGTTTAAGTTCCTCTTTTCTACCATATCTCAAGAGCTGAAATTTCTTGGTGTTAAGTCATGTCTTCTGACCATTTGTATATTTTGTTCGTCTCTCTCTGCAAAGCCTCCACTTCATGTACAACGCTGATTTTTCTGCTGATCTTTGTATCGTCTGCAAACGATGTTACTATACTGTTGCTGTTTACTCCGCTGTCTATGTCTGTTAGCATGATAATGAACAGGAGTGGGGCCAGTACTGTCCCTTGTGGTACTGAGCTGCGTACTTCCGATTCTGATGATGATATACCTTGAATTTTGACGACCTGCAGACGTTCTCTGAGGAAGTTGTAGATCCATTTTCCCACTTTGCCTGTTATTCCCATATATGTCATTTTATGTGCTATTATACCATGATCACATTTGTCGAAAGCTTTAGCAAAATCTGTGTATATGACATCGTAGTTGTCATTTCCTTCCAATGCATCGAGGATACTGTTGTAGTGTTCTATTATTTGTGATAGGCATGATCTACCTGATCGGAACCCATGCTGATTTTCGTTGAATCTTTCCCGTGTCTCCAGGAAATCATAAATTTTCTCTCTAACTATTCTCTCAAATACTTTGGTGAAGTGGTACGTCAATGACACTGGTCTATAGCTCTTTGCTTGAGATCTGTCCCCTCCTCTATATATAGGGACAATGTTTGCTCTTTTCAAGATGCTCTGTATTTTCCCCGTGTCTCGGGATCTTCTCCATATCCAGTATAAAGGTGTAGCTATTTCATTTTTACAGTTTTTAATCAATAATGCGTTCCAATTGTCCGGACTTGCAGCTGAATGTGGTTTCATTTGTCCTATAGCTCTCGCTACATCTTCTGGGGTAAAATCAAAATCTGTTATATACTCTCCTTGCAATTCCTCTTCAAAGAATGCAATTTATGTCAGGTATCGCTTTGTCACTTTTTTGGGGTACTGAAAACTGATTCATATTGAGCTCTCAATGTATCAGATATTTCTTTTGGATCGTCGGTTAGTTCATTATTTCTCGTCCTTAAGGGCCCACTAGCGGCGCGCGTTTTTGTTTTCCTTTTTGCATAGCTATAGAAGTATTTTGGATTTTCCTTTATTGCTTCTACCCCCTTTCCCTCTTCCCTCTGTATGGTCCTTAATCAGGGCTTGTATTTCCCTATCGATACCCTCCAGTTTTTCTTTTATTGCTTTCCCGTCATTATCTCTGCAGTTGCCTAACTTCCCTTCCACTCTCTTTCTTTAGCGGAATAGTCTTCTCTTTTGTCTCTCTAGCCAGCTCCTCTTTCCTTTTGGCTGTGATTTCGGAGCATATTTTTCTAAAATTCTCAGCGTTTTTTCTCCCAAGGTTGTTAGCATTTCTTCAGTCGTTTCATTCTCGAAAATGTTCTCCATTCTATTTGGGCCATGTGGGATCTGATTGCTTCCCAATTTATTATAGTCTTGGAGTTTAAGTTAAAGGCACCGAATTTACTTCTTTCCTCAATATGTGTATTGTCTTTTAATGCTGTCGTCATATTTGTCGAAATCTCGATTAAGTTGTCGTCTGAGATAATGGTTGGGGTTTTTTATATCAGCAATCAAGTTCGTGTTATTCGTGAATACCAGATCCAGGCAGTTATTTTTTCTGGTATTTTCTGTTCTCCTGTGTAAGCATAAACTCATTTGTGAGAGCCATCAACATTTTTGGTTGCTCCTGGTCTTCTCTTGTGCCCCCCTTGTCCTGGTGAATATATATATTCATATCCACCTTTTTGTATTTTATAAATGGGAAGTTAAAGTCTCCGCAGATCATTATATTGGGGGATGGGGGGTTTATGGCCTTTATTAGCTTTCTGATGTCATCAATGGCCTCCGAGAATTTTTCGGTTGGGGTGCTTGGAAGTCCTATTGATGACTATTACTATCACGTTTAGTTTCTCTATTTTCACTGCTAGGAGTTCCACATAGCTGTTTGATTTACTTATTACCGTCTCTGTCATATGACCTTCCTGTACATATATAGCACAGCCACCTTTCCGTCTCGTCGTTCTATCCGCTCTAAGTAAGTTGAAGCCCTCTATATTTATCTCTTTCTTATCAATACAATGTTCGCAGTTTTCACAATTTCCTTGGCAATCCTTAAGATGAGTTTCTGTGAGGCATGCGATGTCCGCCCTTGTTTCGTTCATAAATCCTTTCAGGTACGAAACCTTATTGAGTGATTGGTTTGGACTTATTCCTTGAATATTAGCCAGGACAATTTTTATGTTCTCTGTTTTTCGTTGCCCCTTGTGCATTTCAAGTTCGTTTTCCTTTGATATTGCTTGATTCGTTACCCTATGATCCTCCGAGAGAGATCCGTTTCCGTCTACTTGTACTGGTAGCTTCTTGCCCGGTAGCGGTTTGGCTCGGGGTTTCCAGCTGTGTCAACTGCATGTGGATGACATTTAGCATCCGTAACGTGTCCGCGATGTTGAAAAAATTTTCTTGTTCGCTTATTGTGTTCCTATTGTTATTCCTATTGTCATTTAAACTTTTTCCTTCGAGTCCGTCGGGAGATGTTGATAGTAGCATTTTTTCCCAAATTTGCAGGTTCCATATTTTGCGTAAGTCCTGCAAATGTCCGAGTGGTAGAATTTACATGTCTCCAAATTTACAATGACCATTATTTATATATATATATATAATATATATATACACACATACACGAGGTGGGAGAAGTCTCTAAGGATTTTATACATTACAACTATTTAGGTAACAACATTATACAGATACATGTTGAAATGACAAATCAAACAAAAAGCCTATAAAAATTTTATTCACACAAATACTTTGTTAAACTGTAATTTAATCCTCAAAGAATTCTCCATCCGCCATGATACACTTGATACATTTGTGGATTCTCTCTGTGAAACTCTTCATTGTTCTTCTAAACTTATCGAGTGGGGTCCTTTTTCATTCCTTAATCTATTCTGCAGCCAAGGGCATTCACATCTGGACAGATGAAACCAGGAGTGTAGAGTTTGTTACGCAAATAAGACCAAAGCCAAAAATCACACGAGGTTAAATCAGGTGATCTGGCTGGCCACTCGATACGACCTCATCGCACAACCCATCTTCCTTCAAGGTTCGTATCCAGAATTTCATGGGCAGTGGCAGAGTAATGTGGCAGCGCTCTATCATGTTGATAAAGCCAATTCCTGCCAACCCCATTAGTAAACTGTGGAAAAACTTTCTCTCTCAATACTTGGCAATAACGTTTTCCATCCATCGTATCTCTCGATATGTCAAAGGAAATGAATCCTCAATAACCAATGCACGCCCAAACTGTTAATGTCAGGCCAAGCCGTTTTAACGGATTTACCCAATCATATTTTGGGATTTTCTTTCGCCCAATAGTGAACGTTGTGTTTTTCCTTTACTCATTAAACCGAAGACACATTCATCTGAAAACTTGATCTTTCTAAAGAAATCTGGATCACTGTTGAACTATCGTCTCATTGTTTCGGCAAACTGCAGCCGTCTAGTCTATCAGAATCATCGTCGTACATGATCCGAGATAAATGGGTTTGTAATGGTGGTACCCCTGTGATTTCAATATTTTTGCTACTGAAAATTTGGAAATACTCAATTCGTGTGCGACTTTTCTCGTTGAAGTTGTTGGATCGACTTGAAAAGTGGCGAGGACATTTTCTTTGTTGTTGTCTCCTGTCGCCGTTACTGGCCTTCCGTTTCTTGGTCGATCTTTTACCAGGCTTCTTATTTCCAAAAGTTTGAGCTTCTAGCGTCGAAGAGTGGTTGCATTTGGTGGTGGTTTATTATATTTTTGTTGAAATAAACGGAAATTTTTTTCAAAATTATTATAAGAAATAGCCCACGATACAAGATACACTTTTTTTCATTGTTCTATTCCATCCTTACTAACATAGTGTTGAATGGGGCTTGGGCGTAGGGCCTTCCTGTTCTAGCCTTGGGTCTTTCTTTGCTTTGTATAGTTGCTTTGAAAAGCATCGCATACACTGCAGTGATATCATTGCAATTTTTTTTATTAATAACAAATTATGTGTGTATAAAATCCTTAGGGACTTTTCTCCCGCCCTGTATATGAGGGGTCCCGCGTCTTAAGGTACAGTGCTTACAAGAAGTCTCACGCCTCTGTCTCGTCCCAAACTCGTCTGTTAGGTATAAAATGGGCAGTCCTTATGGCAGCGGAGGTGTGTTCGGATTGGTGCACATAACTGCTCTAACACAATCAATGACGTCCATTATTACGTCACTTCTGCTACATTTTAGTGTTTAAAATACAAATGATTAAGCAGAATGACCAAGTTTCGGGATGTTGGGATGGTTATGGAGCAATCCTAATGATCATAATATTAACTGGGCATTACATTATACCGTCTCAATATATACTGTAGACTATGAGAACGACTAATTCGGCAAATATCCCAAATCATGGCATAATACCTACGTTATTTTGACGCAGGTCTAAATTATTTGCTCAAATGCAATGATTGATATAAAGTAATTGTTGGGAATTGTTGTCAATATTGTTGTTTGTGATACATAACCTACGTGAAGAATCTAATGACCAAATTCCTCAGTGAACCTCTCACGCGCTCGCATTTCGAGGAAGTCATGGTCGTCTCGCTAATAGATAGTTTATCCATTGTTTTAAGTGGTAACCTATTCCATCTTATGAAAGTCATTAGTCTAAAGCAAGACTGGTGGGCCGTGAATCAGAGAAATTTGCATTTGATTTGTTCATCGTAATTATTACGTAATATAGTATACTGTATATAGTAGTATACAAGAGTTTATTGGTAGCATATCATATGACAATTCCCATAAACATGTGATGGCCTTGATGCCAGTTTTTATTTTTTTTCTGAAATTATTACCTTCTCATAGTTTGTTTCAACAATGCATATATTATCATCACGAGCGTAGACATTGCAAGAAAAGATTCTAACTAAGGATAAGTAAAGTTCTTTCATGGTCACAATATATACTTTTATAGATGTCAAACATAAAAATATAATAAAATTCTATATTAACATAAATATATATTCGATACACATTTACGTCATGGCTTTAACATCAGTACAGGGTGTCCCAGAATTAACTATCTATTTCAATGAAATCGGACAAATTTCTTAACACACTTTTATTTATGTTTATCATGTTTAATATGTGTTAAAAATGTATAAATTTCTAAATTTTTTTCATAATTTTTTCATAGTTTTTCATAGTTTTATTTTCATTCTCTTTCAGAACCCTATTAATAATGAATACACAAGAACGCATCTTTGTTGTAACATCCCGTATCAAAGCCTTTTTCATCAGTGTCGAACGCAAGATTCTATGAACTGTTGTCTTGGATATGTTGAGTCTTCGACCGGCCTCCCTAACCGAAGTTGTTGGTTCATCCTCAAACAATTGTCGTACCTGTTCGGTACTGTTACGTGCTGTCCTTGGGCGTCCTCTTCCCACCTCGTCGTGTACGGATCCAGTTCTTTTAAATTTGTTCACAAGTTCACGAATCGCTTTGTCTGTAGGACCGGTTCTGTGGAATCTTCTTGTAAATTTTTCTCCGATTTCATTACATTGCATTCCTTTGATACGGGATGTTACAACAAAGATGCGTTCTTGTGTATTCATTATTAATAGGGTTCTGAAAGAGAATGAAAATAAAACTATGAAAAACTATGAAAAAATTATGAAAATAAAATTATGAAAAGAATTTATAAATTTATACATTTTTAACATATTAAACATGATAAACATAAATAAAAGTGTGTTTTTAAAAAATTTGTCCGATTTCATTGAAATAGATAGTTAATTCTGGGACACCCTGTATTTCGTATAGCTTCCTCCGGCATCAATAATTTCTTGCAATCGTTGCGGCATAGAAGAGGCCAGATTGTAGGGAATGTTTGGTGTTCGGCGTAAGCCCTCCCAACTATTCCTCGTGAGAGCTAAAAGTGCTTCAAATGTTCTTTCATTGCGTTGCTCCCATTCGTTCATCATTATTGCCCAAAGGTTTCCAATCGGATTCATATCAGGAGAACGTGGTGGCAGAATTAGATTAATAATCTCTGGGTGATCTTCGTACCACGCTCTCACAACGTTACTCCTATGAATGGGACTGTTATCTTCCATTAAATAAAATGGTTCCGGCGCTGGAACCAGATACGCACGAACACTGGGTAGCAGCACCTCTTCCAGTATCTGGCAATATTGCTGTCCAGTAAAGCGTCCATCTACTTGAGAATTCTCCGACACCATAGCCAGACATCCAGCCCCACACACCGAGATTGATGTGACCACTACGTTTGCTCGGGAAAACATTTCCTTCTTCATAGCGTTTTCCGAGCTGCCTCCAACAATGCAGGGAACCATGACTATCTGTTGAAAATGTTTTTTCGTCACAGTACACAACTTTTCTCCAGAATTCTTCCTCCTGCGGCAAGTATTGCAAGGCAAATCCCATCCGCGCCTCCTTATGCTCAATCGTCAATGCAGGTTTTATAGCTGGACGGCGAGAAAAATACCCTGCCTCGTGAAGTCTGTTGTTCACTGTATTTGCGCTACAACGAAGGTTCAGGTGTCTGTAAATAACGGATGCTCTCTGGCATGATTAACAATCGCAGCATCTTCCTCTTGAGATGTTGAACGCGGAGGACCAGACCTCGGCAAAGTAGCGATTGAGTTTTCCGCTTCATACCGATGAATCCACCGTTCCACAGTGCTTCGATGAAAGTCTAGTCGTCTTGATATTTCTCTTATTGGCACACCATATTCATGCAATGTCACCATTGCTCCCCGCAGTGCCTGGGTCGTCTCGTGGTGCACAGACGGCCTTTCCATCCTTGTGTAAATGGTTTATGTGAAGCGTGCTGGGACGATAAAGGAAATGATACCATGCACCCCTTCTGAAATTGATTTCGGTTGTGAAGGGTACCAACCCTTCGAATGGTAATAATAATCAGCCAATTTCCTATTTTGTTGAACATATGCATAAAAAATTCGTCTTAAAAGCCAAGGATCCAAAGATTGTCAGCAATAGTTTATATCCCAACTGAATATAGTCAGCCATCAACATTATAATCATATTTTATTTCCATAACTACTCATGACTACTCTGTCATAGTAAATAACCTTATTATGACTTAGGTAGTAGTGGTAATTCTGAGTGGCGGCCTCTAGCCACATACGTTAAACCTATCAGTGCGTCTAAGACCAGACTCTTCTGTTTCTGTCAATTCATTGTTAGTTTAAGGTATTTTGCTCTGTCTTTCTAGGTCTAGGGCATTAAAATAAATATTTGCGTTTGTGTTTAGCATTTCCTCCTCCCTTCGTAATTCCCCACCCAACTTCGTTTCCTTCGACATAGCAACGCTTACCTCCATCCTCATTCCAATTCCTTCATTAAACCTATTATCGCTTTTACTGTCCCTTCCTTCCATCCTTCAATGCCAGCGTTCTTAAACCTAGCACATAAATTATATAATATGGAATGTAACACCTTAGATCTCTACGCATTCATGTTACTTGAAGACGCCTGTGTCTTAGGGGAATCTAAGTGTTGAAAGTGGGCTTGAGGGGTAGTCTATAGATTATTACAGATGACCTTGAACGCTCCAACTATTTAAAAATGATTACTTATTACGCACATCATATGGCATAATACACACATGAATTTAAGTATCTCTTACACTATAGGAATGGAATTGAATCCTACCAGTTAAAAAGTCACAAAATATTATAGATTAGTTTGTATTGAGGTTACTAAGAGAAAAGGATTTGGAATTGAGGGGAAGGCAGAGTATATATTTTCCCCGAGTTTCGGTTATTATTAACGTTATATGGATACATTGCCGATGTCCCTGCTGAAGACCTCTGATGGGATGCGGTGTGATCAGAGAGAGAGAGAGTTACAAGGAAAAGAAGTACATCAAAAGGCCTTGCGGCTCATACCGAGGAGGTACCAATGGCAACGGGTGCCAGGGAAAATTTTCTATACACTCAAATAGTGTGCAAGATTTGGTCTAACCTTTTCTTGAACTGATCCACAGAGGAACTGTTCACAACTTCTGAAGGTAACCTGTTCCACGTGTCACAGATCTTATACGTAAAGTAATTCCCACACACACTAGTCCTAAACCGTTTCAAATCCAACTTCCAACCATTGTTGCGAGTTGGGTTATCATTTAAACTAAACATGCTTCTAAAATCGCCATCGTTGAACCCGCGTAAGAGCTTGAAAATTCGATCAGTTGACCGCGCAGCCTCCGAGTTTCAAGCGAAAACAAGTTCAGGGCGCGTAACCGTCGATTGTAGCCCATATGCCTAACGGAAGGGATTAACTTTGTGGCCCTCGCCTGCACTCGCTCCAGCCTCTCAATATCTTTCCTAAGAGTGGGCGACCAGAACTGCACTGCATACTCCAGGTGCGGCCGAACCAAGGAATTGTACAGAGAGAGCACAATCTCCTTGTTCCGAAACTGAAAGTGCCTCCTGATATAACCAAACAGCTTCTGGGCTTTCTTTTCCACCTCTACGCACTGTTTGGTAAACTTAAGGTCGCTGCTAATTAGCACACCCAAGTCCTTTTCCAAATCAGTCACCTCGATATTACTCCCCAACATCGAGTAGTCCGACTTGGGACTGGCATAGCCAATGTGCATCACTTTGCATTTACCCAAGTTAAACGGCATTTGCCATTTTTCGGACCTCTCCCCTATCCTACCTAGGTCCGCACGCAGTTCCTCGATCGCTTCGGGCGTCCCAACATTGGCCCCAAGCTTGGTGTCATCAGCGAATTTGGCGATCCGACTGTCGATGCCACCGTCTATATCATTTATGTAAATGATAAACAACAGTGGCCCCAAAACGGAACCCTGAGGAACCCCACTAGTGACCAAGGCCCAACCCGAACTGGCCCCTTTAATTACAACCCTCTGCCGCCTCTTCTTCAGCCAGTTTTCAATCCACCTACCTACTTCCCCACCGATACCCAGCGCGCGCACTTTCGCTATTAGCCGGCGGTGAGGTACCTTATCAAAGGCTTTCTGAAAGTAGAGATAAAGTATATCAATCGCCCTACTCCTATCATACTCACTCAACATGACGTGGAAAAACTCGAGCAAGTTGGTGAGAGACGACCTATGCCGTCTAAACCCATGTTGGGAGTCCCCAAGCAGCTTGTAGGAATCCAAATGGTCAACGATCCTATCCGCTATTATCCCCTCTAATAATTTACCTACAACTGAAGTGAGACTAATGGGACGATAGTTCCCTGGACTTTCGTGATCCCCTTTCTTAAAGATAGGGGTCACGTTGGCTTCCCTCCAGTCACCAGGCACTTGGCCCGTCTCCAACGATTTGTTGAAGACTGTAGCCAGGTGGGGATCCACCTGGTCGCGCACCTCCCGCAACACTGGGGAGAAACTGGTCTGGCCCAGGAGCCTTAAACGCGCTGTTTGTCTATTCTATCGGCAACGACTGTCGCGGTACATCGAACACTATCCAGGCCAGCACCTTCGTGCCTCACGCCTGGCTCGGGGATGATGCGGGTGTCCTCTCTGGTGAACACTCCCGCAAAGTACTCATTAAGCAAATTGGCGATGTCCGCGTCGGAGGTCCGCAGAACGCCACCCGTAGTTCTTCGTTACGTTTCGCTAGCCTAACCTTCGCCTTCACTTCCCTACATAGGTGGACATACGCTTCAGTGTTCTCATGGGAACGATTGGCCTTCGCACTCCTATACGCTACTTTCCTATTTCGGATAGCCGAAGCGATGTCACGATTGAACCACTTAGGCTGCGTAGAAGCAGGGGTGACCCGGTTTTGAGGGTATGGCAGCAGACTGCAGCACCATAAACTCGTCCCGGAATGCACCCCACGCTCCCTCAACATCGCCGCCGACCTCGAACACCATCTCACCTACGCTATCCCTGAGGCTAACAAAGTCCGCCCGCCGTAGATCGAGCTTACTGCCTCTCGAGTTAGTACGCTTCACCCGAGGGACGAGCACACGGAACCTAATCAGACAGTGATCACTCCCGCCCAACGATTCGTCAAGGGTGATGCCAGTGACGAGGTTGTCTTCGGTCGTGAATACTAAGTCTAGAACGCTTTCTCCTCGTGTAGGCTCAGTGACCCACTGAGTGAGGAAGTTCTCATCAGCAAAGTCAACTAGCCTCCTCCCTTCAGCATCGGCAGTCCTGTCTTCCCACTTTATGCCGCGACAGTTGAAGTCTCCTGAAACTACACACCCTATCCCCTAGCAGGCTACTGAGTTCGGTGTACAGGGCTGTATCCTCCTGGAGGAGGAGATGCGGAGGTCTGTACACCAAGATTAACCTATAGTTCGTCCCTCCCACGTTCAGATCGACGCCAAGCAGCTCCCGTTCCGACCGGAAGTGGCAGTCAACCGGACTTAACGTGTCCCTGACGTATATTAGTACCCCACCCCCCTCCCCACGGGTGCGGTCTTTACGAAACATTCTATACCCAGGAATTTCGAACTCCCAAACGTAGTCCCTACGATCAGTAGGAATCCAGGACTCGGTGATAGCAGCGATATCCTGGTATTCTGATGCTAAGAGCGCCCGTAGCTCGCAAAACTTGTTCCTAATCGACTTAGCATTAAAGAGCATTGCACGGAGGGAGCCTTCCCTATTCTGACCGCCCCCTAGCACGACCCGTTTCCCGAACAGCCAGGGCTGTCGGGAGTTGAAGAGCCCTTCACTAACGAGGGGGCAACTTCCGCAGGAGCCTGAGCCCCCTCCAACGTAGGAGGGTCACCCACCTGTACCTGAACGCACCCTTCAGTTGAAGGTACGACCGCCACCGGCTCATCATCATCTCTCCCCGGTGGGGCCCCATCATCTCTCCCCGGACTAGAGAGAGAGAAGAGAGAGAGAGAGAGAGAGAGAGAGAGAGAGAGAGAGAGAGTTACAAGGAGTTACAAGGAAAAGAAGTACCTCAAAAGGCCTTGCGGCCGATACCGAGGAGGTACCAATGGCATCGGGTGCCAGGGAAAATTTGTAAAAGTTTATTTTTCTTTCAACTATCCTAGCAGTAGTAGAAAACTGGATAGAAAAGTAGAAGGCTCTCTCCCCACCCTCCGCTCCCTCCCTGCCAGAGGCAGGTACGGAAAAAGGTTGAAGAAAATACCTTGACCCTGGAAAAGTAGCCAAGGAAATTTTACAGGAATGTGAGAATATATAAATAGCTCTATATTTAGCTTGCTCACAGAGACACCGTGCAAGCGAACTCCTGCAGAGTTTTCTTATGTTTTAGTCTTAAACTATGAGAGTATTCAGTACTTTGTTTAGCCTATTTTTAAACACATTTACACTTTGACTGGAAACAACCTCTGAGGGAAGTTGGTTCCAGATATTAACTATTTTATAAGAAACCGCAGACTGAGGTCCTAAATGTCTTTACACACTCAAATAGTGTGCAAGATTTCGTCTACCCTTTTCTTGAACTGATCCACAGAGGAACTGTTCACAACTTCCGAAGGTAACCTGTTCCATGTGTCACAGATCTTATACGTAAAGTAATTCCCACACACACTAGTCCTAAACCGTTTCAAATCCAACTTCCAACCGTTGTTGCGAGTTGGGTTATCATTTAAACTAAACATACTTCTAAAATCGACATCGTTGAACCCGCGTAAGAGCTTGAAAACCTCGATCAGTTGACCGCGCAGCCTCCGAGTTTCAAGCGAAAACAAGTTCAGGGCGCGTAACCGTCGATTGTAGCCCATATGCCTAACGGAAGCGATTAACTTTGTGGCCCTCGCCTGCACTCGCTCCAGCCTCTCAATATCTTTCCTGAGGGTGGGCGACCAGAACTGCACAGCATACTCCAGGTGCGGCCGAACAAGGGAATTGTACAGTGAGTGCAAAATCTCCTTGTTCCGAAACTGAAATTGCCTACTGATATAACCCAATAGTTTCTGGGCTTTCTTTTCCACCTCTACACACTGTTTCGTAAACTTAAGGTCGCTGCTAATTAGCACACCCAAGTCCTTTTCTAAATCAGTCACCTCGATATTACTACCCAACATCGAGTAGTCCGACTTGGGATTGGCGTAGCCAATGTGCATCACTTTGCATTTACCCAAGTTAAACGGCATTTGCCATTTTTCGGACCACTCTCCTATCCTACCTAGGTCCGCACGCAGTTCCTCGATCGCTTCGGGCGTCCCAACATTGGCCCCAAGCTTGGTGTCATCAGCGAATTTGGCGATCCGACTGACGATGCCACCGTCGATATCATTTATGTAAATGATAAACAACGCGCCCCAAAACGGAACCCTGAGGAACCCCACTAGTGACCGAGGCCCAACCCGAACTAGCCCCTTTAATTACCACCCTCTGCCGCCTATTCCTCAGCCAGTTTTCAATCCACCTACCTATTTCCCCACCGATACCCAGCGCGCGCTTTGCCATTAGCCGGCGAGAGAGAGAGAGAGAGTTACAAGGGTTACAAGGAAAAGAAGTACCTCAAAAGGCCTTGCGGCCCATACCGAGGAGGTACCAATGGCAACGGGTGCCAGGAAAATTTTACACACTCAAATAGTGTGCAAGATTTGGTCTAACCTTTTCTTGAACTGATCCACAGAGGAACTGTTCACAACTTCCGAAGGTAACCTGTTCCATGTGTCACAGATCTTATACGTAAAGTAATTCCCACACACACTAGTCCTAAACCGTTTCAAATCCAACTTCCAACCATTGTTGCGAGTTGGGTTATCATTTAAACTAAACATACTTCTAAAATCGACATCGTTGAACCCGCGTAAGAGCTTGAAAACCTCGATCAGTTGACCGCGCAGCCTCCGAGTTTCAAGCGAAAACAAGTTCAGGGCGCGTAACCGTCGATTGTAGCCCATATGCCTAACGGAAGGGATTAACTTTGTGGCCCTCGCCTGCACTCGCTCCAGCCTCTCAATATCTTTCCTGAGGGTGGGCGACCAGAACTGCACAGCATACTCCAGGTGCGGCCGAACAAGGGAATTGTACAGTGAGAGCACAATCTCCTTGTTCCGAAACTGAAATTGCCTCCTGATATAACCCAATAGTTTCTGGGCTTTCTTTTCCACCTCTACACACTGTTTCGTAAACTTAAGGTCGCTGCTAATTAGCACACCCAAGTCCTTTTCTAAATCAGTCACCTCGATATTACTACCCAACATCGAGTAGTCCGACTTGGGATTGGCGTAGCCAATGTGCATCACTTTGCATTTACCCAAGTTAAACGGCATTTGCCATTTTTCGGACCACTCTCCTATCCTACCTAGGTCCGCACGCAGTTCCTCGATCGCTTCGGGCGTCCCAACATTGGCCCCAAGCTTGGTGTCATCAGCGAATTTGGCGATCCGACTGACGATGCCACCGTCGATATCATTTATGTAAATGATAAACAACAGTGGCCCCAAAACGGAACCCTGAGGAACCCCACTAGTGACCGAGGCCCAACCCGAACTAGCCCCTTTAATTACCACCCTCTGCCGCCTATTCCTCAGCCAGTTTTCAATCCACCTACCTATTTCCCCACCGATACCCAGCGCGCGCACTTTCGCCATTAGCCGGCGGTGAGGTACCTTATCAAAGGCTTTCTGAAAGTCGAGATAAAGTATATCAATCGCCCTACTCTTATCGTACTCACTCAACATGACGTGGAAAAACTCGAGCAAGTTGGTGAGACACGACCTATGCCGTCTAAACCCATGTTGGGAGTCCCCAAGCAGCTTGTAGGAATCCAAATGGTCAACGATCCTATCAGCTATTATCCCTTCTAATAATTTACCTACAACTGAAGTGAGACTAATGGGACGATAGTTCCCTGGACTTTCGTGATCCCCTTTCTTAAAGATAGGGGTCACGTTGGCTTCCCTCCAGTCACCAGGCACCTGGCCCATCTCCAACGATTTGTTGAAGACTGTAGCCAGGTGGGGAGCCACCTGGTCGCGCACTTCTCGCAACACTCTGGGGAGAAACTGGTCTGGCCCAGGAGCCTTAAACGCGCTCAGTTTGTCTATTCTATCGGCAACGACTGTCGCGGTACATCTAACACTATCCAGGCCAGCACCTTCGTGCCTCACGCCTGGCTCGGGGATGACGCGGGTATCCTCCCTGGTGAACACTCCCGCAAAGTACTCATTAAGCACATTAGCGATGTCCGCGTCGGAGGTCCGCAGAACGCCGCTTCCGTCCTTTAACGGACCTATCATGCTTCTAATGGGCTTTCTACTATTAACATAACTGAAGAATTCCTTAGGGTTCCCCTTGCAGAGGCTTGCCACCCGTAGTTCTTCGTTACGTTTCGCTAGCCTAACCTTCGCCTTCACTTCCCTACACAGGCGGACATACGCTTCAGTGTTCTCGTGGGAACGATTGGCCTTCGCCCTCCTATACGCTACTTTCCTATTTCGGATAGCCGAAGCGATGTCACGATTGAACCACTTAGGCTGCGTTGAAGCAGGGGTGACCGGTTTTGAGGGTATGGCAGCAGACTGCAGCACCATAAACTCGTCCCGGAATGCACTCCACACTCCCTCAACATCGCCGCCAACCTCTAACCCCATCTCTCCTACGCTATCCCTGAGGCTAACAAAGTTCGCCCGCCGGAGATCGAGCTTACTGCCTCTCGAGTTACTACGCTTCACCCGAGGGACGCACACACGGAACCTAATAAGACCGTGATCACTCCCGCCCAATGATTCGTCAACGGTGAGGCCAGTGACGAGGTTGTCTTCGGTCGTGAATACTAAGTCTAGAACGCTTTCGCCTCGTGTAGGCTCGTTGACCCACTGAGTGAGGAAGTTCTCATCAGCAAAGTCAACTAGCCTCCTCCCTTCAGCATCGGCAGTCCTGTTTTCCCACTTTATGCCGCGACAGTTGAAGTCTCCTAAAACTACACACACCCTATCCCCTAGCAGGCTACTGAGTTCGGTGTACAGGGCTGTATCCTCCTCGAGGAGGAGATGCGGAGGTCTGTACACCAAGATTAACCTATAGTTCGTCCCTCCCACGTTCAGATCGACGCCAAGCAGCTCCCGTTCCGACCGGAACTGGCAGTCAACCGGACTCAACGTGTCCTGACGTATATTAGTACCCCCCCCCCTCCCCACGGGTGCGGTCTTTGCGAAACATTCTATACCCGGGAATTTCGAACTCCCCAACGTAGTCCCTACGATCAGTATGAATCCAGGACTCGGTGATAGCAACGATATCCTGGTATTCTGATGCTAAGAGCGCCCGTAGCTCGCCAAACTTGTTCCTGATCGACCTAGCATTAAAAAGCATTGCACGGAGGGAGCCTCCCCTATTCTGACCGCCCCCTAGCACGACCCGTTTCCCGAACAGCCAGGGCTGTCGGGAGTTGAAGAGCCCCTCACTAACGAGGGGACAATCTCCGCAGGAGCCTGAGCCCCTCCAACGTGGAAGGAGAGTCACTACCTGCTGTTGGGGGAGGGTGACTACCTGCTGGGAGGGTGACTACCTGCTGGGGGAGGGTGACTACTGCTGGGGAGGGACTAACTGCTGGGGGAGTAGGTTTAACTGTTTGGGGAGCAGGATCAATTGCTGGTTTGGGGGGTCCTAGTTTAAAAAGATTATACAAATTAATGTTCAGTAAATCACCATACTTCTTTTTCCCCTTCTGGTTAAAATGTATCCCGTCCGAACCAAAGTATTCCCCATTTCCGTAGAATGTAGGCCAAAAATCGACAAACTTTAGGCCTTTTTCCTCACACATGCGTTTAACTCTTTTATTTATGCTAATGGCTTTACTTAGAGTATAATCACTAGCACGCATTCGAGGGAGAATTCCTACGACCATACCCATGTCTGTCCTATCCCTAACCTTGTCAGTTAGGTTCTTAAATTCTTTTATAATGGGCTCTGTCTGCCCTCCTGTCCCTCCCAGAAAAACGTCATTGCCACCAACATGGACAATGATAGGGCAACTCTTATTCTTGATATTAATTTTGCCTAATTCCCTATTAATTATCTGGCTTGTGGCACCCGGAAAACATCGGAGTTTTCTCTTGGTCACCCGTCTTGCTCCGAAAAAGTCCCCTTGATTCCTTAGCATAGAATCCCCAATTAAAAAGGATTCATCCTCCTCATCAGCAAGTAAGTGAAACTTATTTTTGATGGTAATGGGTTCCAAATCCTTATGTTTTGGTTTTGGTTTGGAGGGTCTTTTATTTTTGACCAATTTGAATTCTTGTTCCTCCGTTCTATTTTCCGGAATAGTCACAGTGTTTTCCAAGCGTGCCACGCTTTGTTCTAGATGCTTAATCTTACAGTTTAAATCTGCTGGTGTGTTTTTAGTTTGATCTTGTCCACTGGGTTGGATTTCCAGTGCGACGACCCTAGCTTCAAGCTTTTTTACTAATTCCTTTAGCTCTTTAACTTCCTTTTCGTGGTTGTCTCTAAGTTTACAAAACAAACATACACTAAGGGATGTGATATCGCTGATACTACCTTCAGGGAAGTCAACGCACCAATGATTAACTTTACATTTAAAGCATTCTGCTTTCAATTTAGCTGGCCCTGCCATATTTTCTCTTTTTTTTTTCTGAATACTCTGAATAAGATAAAGCGTTCTAGCAATGAAAACTATCAAAAACGTTCTGACCAGTATATAAAAAAGGGGGGGGGGTGAATTCATCCCGCGCGTAGACGCATCCACCTACTTGCAAGTGACGTTCATCCCTTCCAGAAGACTACACCTCTCGCTGCTGCCGCACCGACCAAAGGTCTCCCCAGGGCCGGACAATCCCAAACGTGTCGCAGCTACCAACTGACAAACACTCGCGACGCAGGCATCACGGATTTTCCGCCAGGAGCGACAGCGAGATGCAGCCCCTTACTAAGTCTTACTAGTCACTCACAAGCGGCCAAACTCTTAGAATCCAGTGTTCAAGAGATATCCCACCAGACCCAGAGGCGTTCAAATATTCGTCTACCGTGAAAAGTAAATTGGTTAGGAATAACGTGGCAAAAGAGGAACAAGCCTGTGTCTACAGCATTCCCTGTAAAAGTTGTGATTTAGTATGTGGGAGAAACTGGAAGAAATATTGAAACCCGTATTAAAGAACACAAATATGCCTTCAGAAGTTGTAATACTAATAATGCCATTTTTTATCACGCCAGCCAAAATAATCATGCTATAGATTGGGAATCAAGTAAGGTACTTTATAAATGTAATAATTATGTCAAAAGAAAAATAATAGAATCTGTGCGTATAGAAAAAGTAGATAATTTTAATTTGTGCGAAGGTACTTATAAGTTAGACCCTTTAATGAGATTCTTGGTCAAAAAATCCCTTACGGAGTCGTGGGAACGTGTTCGAACCTAAGTGTGAATTTCTTAAATGTCTCTGGATTGGAATGTTTCCTTACTCGCCTTTAGTAAATGTAGTAATGGAAGTAATAAATGTGGAAATAAATATAAATGCAACAGATGTAATAATAAAGGTAATATTATAAATTTAATAATTAGGGTAAAGGTAATAATAATAAATGTTAAAAAAAAAAATGTAAATGTAATAATAAATGCAGTAATTATGTCAAAATATTAGAATCTGTATGTATAGAACAAGAAGATAGTTTTAATTTGTGGGAATGTACTTATAAGCGGACCCTGTAATAAAATGCCCTTCCAGTGTCGGGAGAACGGTATCTAACCTAGGTGCGAATTTCTCTGGATTGTTTCCTAATCGCTTTTTTCATTCGTTTTATAAGTTCTGTATAATAAACAATAATGTAATAACCAATGTAATAATAAATTTATAATTTCTGTAATAAATAATTATGCAATATTAAATGTAATAAAATTAATAATAAATTCAATAATTATGTAAAAAAAAAATATAATAGAATCTGTATGTTTAGAACAGGAAGATAGTTTTAAATTTGCGCGAATGTACTTAATGAAAATGCCCTTCCGGTGTCGGGAGAATGGGATCTAACCTAGGTGCGAATTTCTTAACGGTCGGTCCCTGGACTGTTTTTCCCTCTTGTTTTGGTTCATTCGTGTTTCTGTATCCACCCGAGGAGGATGCCAGTGGGCGTCGAAACTGTCGTGGAAATAAACTTTGTCTATTAGAGTGGGTTTTTATTTTCATATTCTCTAGAATCCCACGACTCGGGACCGGAGGGCTGTCACACCCCAAGTATAAAGTTTACAACATCCAGAAAAAATGTCAACCTTTATCCCCTGCGGAGAAAAGAGAGAGAAGAGAGAGAAGACAGAGAGAGACTTTTAAATCACACCTTTTAAATGGTTTCTGGGTAAGGGCTTCACGTATGTTATTTTAGTCCAGGGTAGTTTATGTGGAAGTGTTAACGTAACTTGCACTTGGGACTGTTAATTGTAAGACAACTACCATAGCTGGGACAGACACGTTATCCCCTGCATACTCTATATATATCTATATACAGTATGTCTCTATATATAAATAGATAGAGTGATCAACACAAAGATAATGTGGACATCATTGATGGGGTTAGAGCAATTATGTGCACCAATCCGAACACACCTCCGCTGCCAAAAGGACCGCCCATTTTATACCTAACAGACTAGCTTGGGACGAGACAGAGGCGTGAGACTTCTTGTAAGCACTGTACCTAGGCGCCAAAGTTAAAATTCGCCAGAAATCGCCTCCAAAGTTCAGCAATATTCTCGCAATAGTATGTTATTAATATTGAGCTAGAACGTTCATTTTTGGCTAAATTATAGTTCTAAGTATGCTAATGAAGATGAGTTTTTGGAATAGATTTTTATATTTTATATATATATTTTTTTATTTTTTTATTTTCTTATTATGCCGAACTTTGGGTGAACTTTTGGCTGGCGATAGAGGTGAGAAAAGTAGTTCGCTTCATAAGGTTTTCAACCATACTTCTAGTGTCGTAAGGTCATTATAATTCAAACCACGCGATAGAGGAAGGGTGAAAATAGTGATATCCATCAAAAACACGTTTTCGCCTGTGGTGGCGCTTAGGTATCTTAAGACGCGCGACCCCTCATATATATATACGGTATATATATATATATATATATATAAGAATAAAAAGGATGAACGCCCAAGTCAACATAATGAACATTTAATATCAGACGTTTCGGAAGTAGTCAAACGCCCATCAGCAGTGGCTAAAACAATAAAAGGTTAAAGGTAAAAATAACATAAAACTGGTGAAAGACTACTTAGACTGGTACATAATTAACTTGGTTATAAAATCCTTTCAATAGTACAAGAACAAGAAATATCACACTGACGACACTGTCCTCAAGTTCAATTAAGTTTAACTTGGAATCAGTATTCATAAAACTAAAGGCTGCCATACACGATCCAATTTTTCTTCATACTTCAAACCTAAGTTGACAAGCTTGTCTAAAATTTGAAAGTGCCCACTGACGTGCAAACATAAGTTGGTTCAAACAGGATCACTGCCATGGCAAGACCGCATGATCAATCATTGTGAAATGGAGAACAGTTATTGTACTAAATAAAGTTTACATAAATGACGCTTTTTTTCATTTGGTCACTTTGTATTGCCATATTCTTCATAATTTTTTTTAAATTTGGCGCCTATCAAAATAATAAAGAATTCGATATATTATATATATATATATATATATATTATATATTGTGTGTGTGTGTGTGTGTGTGTGTGTGTAAATTTTAGTATCAATAACAGTGGTTTTTTATAAATTTCCTATCAGGTAAATTAAAACGTACCTCACTTGTGGACCATTCCAAATTGGAGAAGCTCTTTCTTGCCATTTCTTAATTAGTTAAGAATTCCAGATTCTTAAAATACCACAGACTGGGTTGATAAATATCGTCTGCACCAGCGCCTGATTTCATTAATGTTTTCACTTTTTTCATTTCTTTGCGAAATAATGTTCTCATAGAATTTATTCTTTTTGTCAATGTTTCTTTGGTTGCGTTTTTATCCACTTTATATTTCTCAACTAATTTATCGTAAGCGAGGTTTTTCATAGGCTTATTAGAGTAATCTTTACTTATATCTTCCATAAACATGGATTTGCTTTATAAATTTCAATGAATTCCACAATAAACTCTCTACTTAACACCAGCAAGTCACACACATTCAATTTGCTACACAACCCAACGACACACTAGCTGCTTACAAATCAGACAAGTTTGACGTTTGGACACACATGATACAACTTGTCTATCAATATATTTAGCTCCACCCAAAATTTTCTGACCACAAGAGACTTGCTTCAAATCAAACTTAGGTATGAAGTTTGAGCTTGAATGCCCCACTAACGATCTAGTAAGCTTGTCAACTTATGTTTGAAGTTTGAAATATGAAGAAAAATTGGATCGTGTATGGTAGCCTTAATAATAATTTTAAAACTTCCTATACCATAAGAAAACTTTCACTGGTCTAGGTACACATTTCTTAAGTGATGTTCCTTTTGGCTTTAAAGTTAATTCTATTAAAACCCTTATTGACCGCCGATTCAAGGTTTGCTCTGATTACACTGGTATGCATCAATTTTGCTGTCAAGGGTTTTGTAAGTGATTCTTAGAGTGTGTTTCCTGCTGATTTCGAATCTGCAATCCGTTTTTCTCAATCAGCTCAGGTTATCCGGCTATGGCCTCATAAGTAAAATAGAATTTTTCGTGATTTTGTCAAAGCGGAATTGGAACAGTAACATCTATCATCACTTGTTTCACTTGTATAATATCTTTTTTTACTTTTCAGGCATATAGATAAAATATTTCATAATGAATAGAGCGTGTAAAAATGATCCCAATAGATTCTGCTACATATGTGGGACGGTTACCATGCCAAATAACCAGTCCCAAATCACTAAATTTGTGAAGACAATGTATAGAGCATACTTTGGAATTAAGCTAGGGGACCAGGACAAAAATTTCGCCCCTCATATGTGCTGCAAGACGTGCATTGAAAATTTGAGAAGATGGAGCAAAGGCAGAGCGAAATCTTTGCTTTTGGAATTCCCATGATTTGGAGAGAAGGAAAGGATCACGTGACAGATTGCTATTTCTGCATGACAAACCTCCAAGGTGGGCTTATAAATTTATTTTTCTTAAATATTTTGAAATCCTCGTATGAAACTTGACATAATATTCACCATAATGTAATATTTACCATATATAGCATAATATTCACCATAATGGTAATCATACATTTACATATACATATTGTTATAGAAAATACATTTACACATACATATTGTTATACAAGTTACATTTACATATACAATGATTGTATATTTTCTTTCTTTTTCATTCATATTGTCCCCGAAGGGACAATATGAATGAAAAAGAAAGAAAATATACAGACTCCATCGACCTATTTCATATCTTACAGACCGCAGCCTTCCCTCACGAGCCGCCACTGTCTGAATGCTTCTTCTATTTCATATGCAAGTTTTATATCCATGTTGCTGTGTTTCTATTTTCAGGAGTTAACAAGAAGAATAAACACATTGTTGTATCCCTGACATTCCTTCTGCTATGAGACCTGTACCCCATGGTCCTGGAATTCCAATACCCGACCCAGCTCAAACCCTGGACTTCGATGATTCTGATGATGATTCAATGACCAATGCCAATGACCAGTTCCAGTCGTATATACCTCAAAATACCGCTTCAAATGAGCCGAGGCCTCTCAACCAGGCCAAACTTAATGATCTTACAGGATTTAGGACTTTCCAAATTAGCTGCCGAGATCTTGGGCTCACGACTTCGAGAGGACAACTTGCTGGCTCCGGGAACAACATTCTCCTGGTATAGTTGAGAGCGTATAAGAACACTTAACTTCCCCACAGAAGTGATACAGTCCAATGCATAGATTTTTTTTATCTGATAGAACAAATTCTCTAAATCTTTAAATATTTTCATTTTTTTTCAGATTGTGGCATTTGTATTGGGAATGTAAGGGGGATACATGAAATACCCATGTTTCCTCTGCAAATGGGATAGCCGAGCGGATGAGAAGCACTATGCACAGCGTGAATGGGCATCCAGAGAGAATTTTCAACCTGGGTCGCATAATGTCGTTTCAGTGCCCCTTGTACCACCAACAAAAATTTTGCTCCCACCACTTCATATTAAGCTGGGCTTGATGAAAAATTTCATCAAATCAATGAATAAGGAGGGCTCAGCATTCCGATATCTCGAGAGTAAATTTCCTCATATATCTGATGCTAAACTAAATGCTGGGGTTTTTGATGGTCCTCAAATTCGAACTTTGATCAAGGATACTCAGTTCGAAAACGCAATGACTCCAACTGAGAAGAATGCCTGGCAGGCATTCAAATCAGTTGTCACTGATTTTCTTGGCAAGCGTAGAAGTCCAGAATACGAGTCCGTTGTCGAAAACTTGATGGAAGCTTTCAAAGCTCATGGGTCGCGCATGTCCATAAAAATGCACTTTTGTGGTCCCACTTGGACTATTTTCCTGAAAATTGCGGGGATTATAGTGAGGAACAGGGTGAACGATTTCACCAAGATATCAAATAATGGAAGAGAGTAGTTAGTATAGCCGCAAAAGGGGAGAGTGCAAGAATGTTGCAAAGGGGGTGGGGTTGTTGCGAAGTGGGGTGGGGTTGTTGCAAAGGGGGGTGGGGTTGTTGCAAATGGGGGAGGGGGTGGGGGGTTGCAAAAAAATAAAAAATAAAAAATCCCCCAAAGGGGGGATGCTGCAGGTGCACCAAGGAAAACTTGGAGGCGGCGTTATCCCCCAAGAGAAAGAAGGAGGAGAGGTGTTCACCTGGCAGGAGCCAAGTGCACATTAAGACTTCAGCAGAGTAGGCGTTGTTTTATAGGCTCCTAATCAGCCAGCTGGCGTAAATGGCTTGAGTTGCCAGATAGCGCCATGTATTCTCTAATCGAAGACTGAGTTGCCAGATACCATTGTATACATTATTATAGACTCCTAATCAGCCAGTTGGCTTAGAAGGCGTAAATGTTGACAGATACCGCAATACCACTGTATACATTATTATATTTCTTAAAAGAATACCGGTAGTAGAAGGCGTAACAATTAAGTAAAACAACATTGCATCATTCTGTTTATTATAAATATATAGAAAATAAATATACATTTCAATTGAGGAATATGCATATAACAGTACAGGAAATATATACACACAATTATGGATATATATAAAATAAAATATACATTTCAAATAAATACACTTCAATAGAAATATGTACATAACAGTACAGGAGAAATATCACGCAAAATATATATATAAACACAAATCAATAGAAATATGCGTATAATCAGTACAGGAGAAATGTCAAGCAAAATATATATAAATACAATTCACTTTTTTTTCAAAATACTAAACTCGGTCTTAATCGAGTTTACAATTACATCATTATTGCTCTGCATTACGCAGTATATGCGGCTTAATAATATTTCACCGCTTAAAGTATAGGGAAACCTGTATTCGATATGAAGGGCTTTCATATCGTTCAGTACTATTTTTGTTCCCACTTTACAACCGGTTGGTAAGTCATCTTTAAATACGTCTAGAATACAATCAAAAGCACGCACAAAGAGTTCATCGTTAGCTACATTATTAAACACAAGTTTATAAAACGCTTTTCCAATCGAGGGTTTATTTCTACCGACTCGAGCTTTTCAATCGTGAACTCACTCAACATAGCGGCAATTGAAATAATCTTCTAAATCGTTACGACAACTGCGCGTTATATAAAGAAATAGTTCTTCAGGGTGAACGGTGTAGGTGAGCTCAGCCTTGTACCGATCAATTGCTTTGTACCAAAGTTCATGGTATTTCAAAGAGTCTAAACTTTTTAAATAAACGTCCAGCTCTAGACCATTCTCACCAGCCCTACACTCGGTAAACCCATCGAGCAGAGCGGTGTAGGCGTATTCAAGTACTGTATCAAAATAAAGCATGTCCGTAACACGCGCGTCTAATATAGGTTTCAGTTTACGGAATCCGACGATTTCAAACATTCTGTCGAGGATGAAACGGTTTCGCGTAGGAACAAGAGCGTTATTATCAGAAGCATTCTTCCACATCAGCCGTATATCAATGCACGGCCGATCGTTATTTATACACAACGTACATACAACGGCGTATGAGGGTGCGTCACTAATCTGCTCTCTTCTTGTACCTACGTTAGCAGGTATTTTATAACGATCTTCACTCCACTTCTCAACTATCACAAAGATTCTATTCATCTCCTCGATACTTAAATAAACCCGTTTGTTTGTCGGTCTACATTCCGTTTCCAGTACATAGCTAATGGTACCGGAATTACGCCTGAACACGCGCAAACGATTTCGTCCGGACACATCGTACGAGGCGTTGAGAATGCTGCTCAAAGGAAGCTCCATCGTATTGGAGGCGCAGTCCCACTCGGCTCAAGCTCTGAGATAACTATGAGCCGTGTGAGGCACGCAGGTAGGCAGGAATGGTTCGAGGGGCGGCTGACTCGATGATACGTGAATGGCTTGTTCGTATGACCGCGAGTCGAATTGTTGTACATATTTCGGTACAAGATATCACTACCAGCCTACGCACCAGACAGTTTGGTAAGAACTAGGAACATTTTATGTTTTACTAACATCTCCCACTCCGGCGCACTATTTGAGAGGAACATATGTTCATATTTTTCCTTTCTGCCCATCAACGATACTCGTCTCTAAACTCTGTTAAAAATTCACGCAGGGCACTAGCCACAACCTCACTACGAACCTCATCATGATATACGTTAATATAGTGATAAAAATACTTAAGATTGTCCATGATCACGAGATTCACATTTTCAGTCGTAGGGTATGAGTAATCGACATGGTGTAGCATGACGTAATACCGCTTGTCACACCACCCATCAGCAAGACTCATTATCCATACCTGCTGCTTCTCTTCTGCACGCGTTGTTTTCTTTTACTTCACGGTGTATGTGAGACTTTATAAAGTTTAGAGCTCTGCAGTATCTTCAGCACATCGTCTGTGCAACGAAAGCCTTCAACGGTCTCACCAGAACATCCGTAGAGTATTTGTACATCTTGGAACTTCGCACAATCCAATGTGTTTTAAAGAGGCATAGAGGGAGGAATAGGAAGTTTTCGGTATCCACCACATCCTGGCACTTACTGATACCATTTCGTAAACGTTGTACAAGCAATATTAAGGTAGCCATTTGAATACACGTCTGATCTGAATACACGTCTGATCTCTCGGGCTTACTGCGGTCGACTGACCACGCAGGGATTCCCAGATAGTAGCATGACTCACGGTCTTACAGTGGCGAGCTTAGAACTTTCACCTGCACACACACACACACACACAAAGGAGAAAGTGAAACGCTATTTGAAATGATTTATTTAATAAACGAGATATTCAAGTTATATATATTTACAAAACGATTTAATAAACGAGATATTCAAGTTATTATATATATATATTTACAAATAGATCGATTATATACAAACGTGTGAGTTAGAAGCTCATTGGTATCCAAAGGGTACGGTATCATAGGTACCAGGTAAAGTAACGTTTCCTATAGGTGTTTACGGCCACCATCGTACCCCTAAGTTCCTTCACGCCCCCCAGCTTCTGAGCCCGAAATTGTGGGTGCCTACAATTAGTTGGGGAGGTTGTTCATCATCGTCCAAACATACTAGATCCTTCAACGACTCAAAGTTAACAACCTCCCGATTCGCATGGTTGAGCGTAATACCTTTGCCTTCACGATATATTTCATTTCCTCCCCCACCCTGACCCGTACCCCTAAGTCTTAGGTCCTGTTGAGGCAAAGAGTCGGCGTATGCGTTGTCCCCATACTCATCCTTGATCTCATCAGTGAGCTCCGCCGAGGAACTCCCCAATAGTGGGCATGTATTCACCCTCCCTCTCTGTGAATATCACGCTATCTGTATCGGCATACAATACTCTCCGCCCAAGCGAATGCAATAGACCCCAAAGTTTTATACAGCGTAGGCTGTTGTGAAGCTGGCCACAGGTATGTTTGTAACCCTTGAGGTATCTGTGGCAAATTAAGTGGTGTTGTACTTTATTACGTAAGTATTACCTACATTTACGATCTCCATGACCTCTTTATCGGGCATTGGCATAATCCCAGACATCGCTATAACTTTGTGCCAAATGAATGCTCCCTCTGCCGGTATTCTGCGCAAATTTACCCCATAGACTGTTTAGACACAACTTTGCACTAAAGCGCTTGCCAGGATTCTTTACAATTTGGACACGATCAAGTTGTATACCTTCGCGTCGCGGTAACGTTGAATATAGGCAGACTTTTCATCTTCGGTATCAACTCCTCGCGGATACCCTGATGCCTCAACCTTATCCTTCAAAAAGGTGTTTATATATGGTGTGAAAAGGTTGGGTCTTCTGAAACCTCCCACCTCATGTATCTTCAGTATTCTATACCATGGCGCACGGCTAGGGCCAACTCAGGACTTGTATATACGCCTCTGATCTTACGCTGGTGGGGTATATGGTTACATGGGCCGTTATCCTCTTCCGCGCACTTCACGCACAGGGGAACATGAGCTTGTCGTCGATAACGACAGGTAAGATCGGCATCCATAAATTGCGTTGGGGGAGTACGTCTACTACGAAAGAGAGCCCAAAGTAACGATCATTCAAATTTTGAACTCATTGATGGAGGGTAGGCTAGGTCCCACCAGTTTCTCAGGAGCGCCCACGGGTACGGATTGCTCTTCATCACGTATGGGTATATAAAGAACAGAAATCGTAGTAATGGAGCTTCACGCTCTCCGTAGGTGGGAAGTATAGTCTGAAAGGATTTGTACGTCCTCCAAACAAGCTATCACCACATTTGAGAGGATCCAGCACCATTGAACGCTTGATCGTTTTTATTTCCTCACGGTACACCTCGTCTCTCTCCATCCGTGCATCATATTCATGCTCCCACAAGACTTTGAGTGAACTGTGATCCTATAAGTTGATCGCGGGTGCGGGTCGATGCGAGACAGTCGGCAGGAGACCTACCGTGGATATCTCCGGTGATTCCGCACTCAGGACGGGGGCATCCATGCCACCAGCAACCGTTAAAAGAGTACACAGTCTTCACACCAGTGACACGGTTTTCACTTAACCCATCAACCCAAAAAACACGTCCATTAATCTTAATGGGTACTTCACCCGTGTTGCCGGCGTGCTTTATGTATACACCTGTCTGTTGCTGTAGGTGCATGAGCCAGTAAATAGCCTTGTGCCCGTAACTGCGGGGATTGTTTCGGTGAATAATGCTAAGGTTCTTTCGGCATGAAGTTATTCTTGAACACCGTAAAACATAATGATGCGATGGTGGTTGCGACTTGCAGTGGATCGCATTTGAAACGGGCTATGTACATCCTTCTAAAGGCCTGGAAACATACTCTAAGCACGCGCACATGATTCACGCAATAACGCTCACATTCATCTATAATTTTTGTACTCGTGAAGAAATTCTGCAGAGCTTCTTGGTATAAGATTCTTTTCTCATCAGGTGTTTTTTTCACTGCTTAATAGGGCTAACAATTCGCTTTCCATTTCTTTTAAGTCTGCTTTTACGGGATCTAGTTACGTGTCTGGATTCCTTTGCAGTGAAGCGTACACCTCGGGGAATCACTACATTTCTTCATTATATTAATCGTCAGTAAAGGACCAAAAACTGAAAATAAGATGGGAGAGATGACCTCCTGTTTGTACAATAATTCGTTTTTCTTCGCTACAGTTTGGCTTTTACGAGCGAGTGCACGTCTTATGTTCTTGTAGTGGCGTAGGCGAGCCTTCTGATGGGTTTTCATTGATACATTGCAATTTATAACGTTAAGACAGATTTCACAGATGCATTTTAAAAAGTCGGCATCGATATTTTTAATAAGCATCTGCTGCAATGCCCGGGGCAGTCGATGATAGATTTTTATTAATTCACGGTATTTCTTAGTCTCTGTCATTCTGGAATATACACCGTTTCAGGCTCGTTTGGAAATATATTCGTTCGCAGAAGCACTCTAAACGTGTTTCGCGGATGAAGTCGCAAAGCAAATATCCGTAACGTGTGCTTGTAGCTTCTTTATAAACTTCCAAAAACTCCTTACGCTGATTCGGGAACATTTGATTGGCTAATACCCCAATTTGTGATACATCTCTACGTTGCGCGAATAAGACTAGATATTGCGTATTTAACGACACATCGCGCATGTATCTATTTTGAAAAATAGATTCTGATTGATGAAGAACACGCTTATGTTAAGATGGTGGGGGAATACTGTAAATGTCTCGGCAACGTTTTATCCATCTCCAACATGAGATCGTCAATTACAATGATTGTATGTTCATTTCCCTTTAAACGAATTAACGTCATATACGCCTTTGTGGAACAAAATATCATCTTGGTACTCGTTGAACACTGATTGATACGTCGAATAGCACCATATAACTTTATGCACAAATTTCGAGAACATCTCCCCCTTTTCTTTAATGATTTTAAGCATAAACACAGTTTTACCACATCCTGTAGGTCCAGATATAATACATGTGGATGGACTCGTGAATCTGAATTTTTCTACAGAGTCCATTTCTAACACGTCACACTCCTAAGTGGGTCATTTACAAAATATTACAAATTTTGAGTGCTGTTCCTTATATTTCTTCTCCCACAGAACCGTGAATGACGATGAGGTAGAGCAGCCCATCATTACGGATGACCTCGACGACAGTGTAGTTGCGCTCTCCTCCCCTGAACCCTCACCAGCGATACCGGACACGTCCAAAGCGGAGGTATGATACCCACGTCAGGTATAAAGCCCCGAAATACGCGCCTGTTGCAGCGGTAATAGATCCCAACCCTCAACCCTTACGCAACAAGCCCCCAGCAGCACCTAATATAGCCCCTTATTCATCCGCCGCCCCCCGTTCTGTTAAGTCTACAATAATAGAGCCCCAACCCTCAACCTCCTATGCAACAGACCCCCCATCAGCAGCACCTTCCGCTAATATACCCCCTAATTCATCCGCCGCCCCCCGTTCTGTTGAGGATGCTATAACGCTGGAATTGGTGCGCTCCGCAGCCCCCACCCCAGCCTTGACTAGAAATCGGTATAGAGTCAGGGTCGACCCTAGAGTCATGTATAGCAATGGAATTGAGCGCGGGTTACGCCGGGTTGTAGAGCGTATTATAGAGTTTGCTCTTCAGAATCGCGACGAGCGTGAAGTCAGGACGAGTCTGTCCTTTGGATTCGGGTCAGATGACGGTGATGTAGACGATTATTGGGTGATAGTGCCATTTAGACGTTTGGCGGCTGAAGATGTAGAATATATATTAGGACGTATAATGCAAGCGCCCAAAGTAGTATAGCCTTCAATATGGACAACTTCACGGTAAATATTGACCATGTATACCGTGTTGCGGGTCATAGTGCCATACCGTATACTCTTAACTTCAATTCTCAAGCTATTTATAGACGGCATATAAACGTCGATCGTGGTTGCGGATTTATAGCAGTACTCTTAGCACGTATGTTTACTGTACAAAATACACGAACTCAAAAAATTTGGTTGCCTACAGTCGTGGAGCATGCCCGTAAACTAGCTGTAGACTGTGAACTTGAATTTGACTGTAATATGGGTCCTGAAGAACTGAGAAGGGTAGAACAGGAAATGAATGTCCGCATAGTTGTTTGGGTTGGATGATCGTCGTAGGACTGTGTGTTTTTAAAAGCTGTGTGAGAGATCGTACAAGGCCCCTACTTATTTTAGGATTGTCAGGGACAACGTATCTCCCCATCCGTAATATAAGGTGGCTTTACGCGAGTTATGACAAAAGTCGAAAATATGGGAGACATCATGATTTGTGTAAGGGGTGCCTCGAGTTTGCGGATGATATAGTGAGACATTGTAAAGAATGTCACATGGTATGTGAGCAGTGTAAAAGCACCAAATGTGAAAGCCGTGTAGTTGAAGCTGAGAAGAGACTGTGATGTGTGTAGACGCACATTTTTCAATAATAGCCGTTTTGATTTCCATAAATCAATTGGCACGTGCAGGAAAATGAGAATCTGTGAATGTGGTATGTTTCACACAATGGATAATTGGGGAAAATTTAAGCACAAGTGTGACGTAATTCACTGTCCTACATGTCAGGAGGAATATAAGGCGGATGGAGTAAAGCATGTATGTTATATGAAAGATGCTAAGCCTAAAATAACCCTTGTATAACTGTATACTACGATATAGAAACATATACGAACGCTGAAACCAAGAGGTAATTCCACATTTACTTGTGAGCCAGACTATCTGTGATGAGTGTATGGATATCGAATGTGACGAGTGCCCAAATGTGGTAAACGGACAAACGTTTTTAAAACGAATGTCAGCGATAGTCCTGTGAAACTATTTGTGTCCTATATTGTCAAGTTAGCCGACAAGTTCAAAAAATGACTGTGCATATTCTCGCCCATAACGGGGCAAAGTTTGACACGCAGTTCCTTTATAAGGAGTTGCTTGAACACGAATCCTCTGAGATATTTACAGGTGATCCATTGAAAAGAGGCAACAAATTAATACAGATGCAGATAAGAGGCAATGTACAATTTAAAGATACTTATTATTCACACCTTGTAAATTAGCAAAGCTACCCAAGGTGATGGGAGTAGCAGCTGAAGTTTCCAAAGGATACTTCCCTTACACTTTCCTCACCAGCGAGACTTTAAACTACGAAGGCCCACCACCCCCCAACATTATTTTGACTGTATGGATGAACGTGAAGACTTTGATCGATACTACGACAGTTTTTAATGAAAGTAACCCTTATAATATAGCTGATGAATGTGAGCGTTATTGCGTGAATGATGTGCGCGTACTTAGAGTATGTTTCCAGGCCTTTAGAAGGATGTACATAGCCCGTTTCAAATGCGATCCACTGCAAGTCGCAACCACCATCGCATCATTATGTTTTACGGTGTTCAAGAATAACTTCATGCCGAAAGACACCTTAGCCATAATTCACCGAAACAATCCCGCAGTTACGGGCACAAGGCTATTTACTGGCTCATACACCTACAGCAACAGACAGGTGTATACATAAAGCACGCCCGCAACACGGGTGAAGTACCCATTAAGATTAATGGACGTGTTTTTTGGGTTGATGGGTTAAGTGAAACCGTGTCACTGGTGTGAACTGTGTACTCCTTTAACGGTTGCTGGTGGCATGGATGCCCCGTCCTGAGTGCGGAATCACCGGAGATATCCACGGTAGGTCTCCTGCCGACTGTCTTGCATCGACCCGCACCCGCGATCAACTTATAGGATCACAGTTCACTCACAAAGTCTTGTGGGAGCATGAATATGATGCACGGATGGAGAGACGAGGTGTACCGTGAGGAAATAAAACGATCAAGCGTTCATGTGCTGGATCCTCTCAAATGTGGTGATAGCTTGTTTGGAGGACGTACAAATCCTTTCAGACTATACTTCCCACCTACGGAGGGCGTGAAGCTCCACTACGATTTCTGTTCTTTATACCAATACGTGATGAAGAGCAATCCGTACCCCGTGGGCGCTCCTGAGAAACTGGTGGGACCTAGCCTACCCTCCATCAATGAATTTTCAAAAAATTTGAATGATCGTTACTTTGGGCTCTCTTTCGTAGACGTACTCCCCCCACGCAATTTATGGATGCCGATCTTACCTGTCGTTATCGACGACAAGCTCGTTTCCCCTGTGCGTGAAGTGCGCGGAAGAGGATAACGGCGAATGTAACCATATACCCCACCAGCGTAAGATCAGAGGCGTATATACAAGTCCTGAGTTGGCCCTAGCCGTGCGCCATGGTTATAGAATACTGAAGATACATGAGGTGTGGTTTCAGAAGCTACCCAACCTTTTCACACCATATAAACACCTTTTTGAAGGATAAGGTTGAGGCATCAGGGTATCCGCGAGGAGTTGATACCGAAGATGAAAAGTCTGCCTATATTCAACGTTACCGCGACCGCGAAGGTATACAACTTGATCGTGTCCAAATTGTAAAGAATCCTGACAAGCGTTTTAGTGCAAAGTTGTGTCTAAACAGTCTATGGGTAAATTTGCGCAGAATACCGGCAGAGGGAGCATTCATTTGGCACAAAGTTATAGCGATGTCTGGGATTATGCCAATGCCCCCGATAAAGAGGTCATGGAGATCGTAAATGTAGGTAATACTTACGTAATAAAGTACAACACTGAATTTGCCAGATACCTCAAGGGTTACAAACATACCTGTGGCCAGCTTCACAACAGCCTACGCCCGTATAAAACTTTGGGGTCTATTGCATTCTCTTGGGCGGAGAGTATTGTATGCCGATACAGATAGCGTGATATTCACAGAGAGGGAGGGTGAATACATGCCCACTATTGGGGAGTTCCTTGGCGAGCTCACTGAGATCAAGGATGAGTATGGGGACAACGCATACGCCGACTCTTTTGCCTCAACAGGACCTAAGACTTTTGGGGTACGGGTCAGGGTGGGGGAGGAAATGAAATATATCGTGAAGGCAAAGGGTATTACGCTCAACCATGCGAATCGGGAGGTTGTTAACTTTGAGTCGTTGAAGGATCTAGTATGTTTGGACGATGATGAACAACCTCCCCAACTAATTGTAGGCACCCACAATTTTGGGCTCAGAAGCTGGGGGCGTGAAGGAACTTAGGGGTACGATGGTGTGCCGTAACACCTATAGGAAACGTTACCAGTTACCTGGTACCTATGATACCGTACCCTTTGGATACCAATGATGCTTCTAACTCACACGTCTTGTATATAATCGTATCTATTTGTAAATAATATATATATATAACTTGAATATCTCGTTTATTAAATCGTATTTGTAAAATATATAACTTGAATATCTCGTTTATTAAATAAATCATGTTTCAAATAGCGTTTCACTTTCTCCTTTGTGTGTGTGTGTGTGTGTGTGTGTGTGTGTGTGTGTGTGTTGTGTGTGTGTGTGTGCAGGTGAAAGTTCTAAGCTCCGCCCACTGTAAGACCGTGAGTCATGCTACTATCTGGGAGTCCCTGCGTGGTCAGTCGACCGCAGTAAGCCCGAGAGATCAGACGTGTATTCAGATCAGACGTGTATTCAAATGGCTACCTTTAATATTGCTTGTACAACGTTTACGAAATGGTATTCAGTAAAGTGCCAGGATGTGGTGGATACCGAAAAACTTCCTATTCCTCCCTCCTATGCCTCTTTTAAAAACACATTGGATTGTGCGAAGTTCCAAGATGTACAAATACTCTACGGATGTTCTGGTGAGACCGTTGAAGGCTTTCGTTGCACAGACGATGTGCTGAAGTATACTGCAGAGCTAAACTTTATAAAGTCTCACATACACCGTGAAGTAAAAGAAACAACGCGTGCAGAAGAGAAGCAGCAGGTATGGATAATGAGTCTTGCTGATGGGTGGTGTGACAAGCGGTATTACGTCATGCTACACCATGTCGATTACTCATACCCTACGACTGGAAATGTGAATCTCGTGATCATGGACAATCTTAAGTATTTTTGTCACTATATTAACGTATATCATGATGAGGTTCGTAGTAAGGTTGTGGCTAGTGCCCTGCGTGAATTTTTAACAGAGTTTAAAGACGAGTATCGTTTGATGGGCAGAAAGGAAAAATATGAACATATGTTCCTCTCAAATAGTGCGCCGGTGTGGAGATGTTTAGTAAAACATAAAATGTTCCTAGTTCTTACCCAAACTGTCTGGTGCGTAGGCTGGTAGTGATATTCTTGTACCGAAATATGTACAACAATTCGACTCGCGGTCATACGAACAAGCCCATTCACGTATCATCGAGTCGGCCGCCCGTCGAACCATTCCTGCCTACCTGCGTGCCTCACACGGCTCATTTTTATCTCAGAGCTTGAGCCGAGTGGACGTGCGCTCCTCGAATACGATGGAACTTCCTTTGAGCAGCATTCTCAACGCCTCGTACGATGTGTCCGTGACGAAATCGTTGCGCGTGTTCAGGCGTAATTCCGGTACCATTAGCTATGTACTGGAAACGGAATGTAGACCGACAAACAAACGGGTTTTTAAGTATCGAGGAGATGAATAGAATCTTTGTGATAGTTGAGAAGTGGAGTGAAGATCGTTATAAAATACCTGTTAACATAGGTACAAGAAGAGAGCAGATTAGTGACGCACCCTCATACGCCGTTGTATGTACGTTTGTATAAATAACGATCGGCCGTGCATTGATATACGGCTGATGTGGAAGAATGCTTCTGATAATAACGCTCTTGTTCCTACGCGAAACCGTTTCATCCTCGACAGAATGTTTGAAATCATCGGATTCCGTAAACTGAAACCTATATTAGACGCGCGTGTTACGGACATGCTTTATTTTGATACAGTACTTGAATACGCCTACACCGCTCTGCTCGATGGGTTTACCGTGTAGGGCTGGTGAGAATGGTCTAGAGCTGGACGTTTATTTAAAAAGTTTAGACTCTTTGAAATACCATGAACTTTGGTACAAAGCAATTGATCGGTACAAGGCTGAGCTCACCTACACCGTTCACCCTGAAGAACTATTTCTTTATATAACGCGCAGTTGTCGTAACGATTTAGATTATTTCAATTGCCGCTATGTTGAGTGAGTTCACGATTGAAAAGCTCGAGTAGGTAGAAATAAACTCTCGATTGGAAGCGTGTTTATAAACTTGTGTTTAATAATGTAGCTAACGATGAACTCTTTGTGCGTGCTTTTGATTGTATTCTAGACGTATTTAAAGATGACTTACCAACCGGTTGTAAAGTGGGAACAAAAATAGTACTGAACGATATGAAAGCCCTTCATATCGAGTACAGGTTTCCCTATACTTTAAGCGGTGAAATATTATTAAGCCGCATATACCGCGTAATGCAGAGCAATAATGATGTAATTGTAAACTCGATTAAGACCGAGTTTAGTATTTTGAAAAAAAAGTGAATTGTATTTATATATATATTTTGCTTGACATTTCTCCTGTACTGATTACACGCATATTTCTATTGATTTGTTTATATATATATTTTGCGTGATATTTCTCCTGTACTGTTATGTACATATTTCTATTGGTGTATATTTATTTGAAATGGATATTTTATTTTATATATATCCATAATTGTGTGTATATATTTCTTGTACTGTTATATGCATATTCCTCAATTGAAATGTATATTTATTTTCTATATATTTATAATAAACAGAATGATGCAATGTTGTTTTACTTAATTATTACGCCTTCTACTACCGGTATTCTTTTAAGAAATATAATAATGTATACAGTGGTATTGCGGTATCTGTCAACATTTACGCCTTCTAAGCCAACTGGCTGATTAGGAGTCTATAATAATGTATACAATGGTATCTGGCAACTCAGTCTTCGATTAGAGAATACATGGCGCTATCTGGCAACTCAAGCCATTTACAGCCAACTGGCTGATTAGGCGTATATAATAATGTATACAATAATACTGCTAAAAAGAGGTATCTGGCAACTCAAGCCATTTACAGCCAACTGGCTGATTAGGAGTCTATAATAATGTATACAATGGCATTGCGGTATCTGGCAACTCAAGCCATTTACAGCCAACTGGCTGATTAGGAGTCTATAATGATGTATACAATGGTATCTGGCAACTCAGTCTTCGATTAGGGAATACATGGCGCTATATGGCAACTCAAGCCATTTACGCCAACTGGCTGATTATGAGCCTATAAAACAACGCCTACTCGGCTGAAGTCTTAATGTGCACTTGGCTCCTGCCAGGTGAACACCTCTCCTCCTCCTTTCTCTTGGGGGATAACGCCGCCTCCAAGTTTTCCTTGGTGCACCTGCAGTATCCCCCCTTGGGGGGAATGTTTTTTCTTTTTTTTGCAACCCCCACCCCCCTTTGCAACACCCCCTCCCCCCTTTGCAACATTACGTCATCACTTGCAACATTCTTGCACTCTCCCCTTTTGCGGCTATACTACTGAGAGGTACCATAGAAACTGGGATATCAATATGCTGGCGGACTATTGCTGGTGTTTGAAGCGAGACGTGCCCGAAGAAAAACACAGACGGAAAGCCAAAAAAACTTCATTCCTTCCTCAATAAACTTTTTTCCATATTCATTGTATGAATAAAAGTATTTATTCACACAATGTTTTCATTTTACACGAGTGTTCTTATAATATTACTCGTATCTACAGTGTTTAAGCTAAAAAAATCAATAAATTTGGGGATAAAATTGGGCTTATAATAAATGGCCAATAGAGAAAAAACCTGACCTGATTGAGGAAAACCAATGTCATTTTCGAATTCAGCATAGTCGAATTATATAATGAGTTGAAAAAACCCTCACATCAGACAAAAAAATTTCATATGCATACCAGTGTTATTTTTCTTTTTATTCTGAAATTATCATGTTCAAATTTATTCTGAAATTATCATGTTCAAAAAGATAAAAGATATATAGCTATGCCATTTTATGGCTACTTAAGCCAAAGAAATGAAAAAGACCTGAAACGCTTGCTCGCCCGGTTTTATCCAAAAATTGATTTTAAATTTATTTTTATCAATAATCTTAGCATTAACTCCTTTTTTTAACTTAAGGAAAAGTTGCCCGATGCCCTCGTCTTCAATCTTGTTTATTCTTTTAATTGCAGTTGTAACGCCACATATATTGGCAGCTCAGTCCGCCAACTTAACGTAGGGGTCGATGAGCATCGTGGAAGTAATAGTCGCACTTCTCTACCACTGAGAAAACCAGCCAAATCCTCAATCCGTGAACATTGCGAAACTTCAGCGAAAGTAACAACTAGAGGTGGAAAGAATACCAAAATTATGGAGTTGGACGAGTACGAGTACGATTATGAGTACAGTACACTTTTTAGTGCTTGAGTACGAGCACGAGTACAGTTTTTTTAGTGTTCGAGTACGCGTGTAAGGAGTGTGGTTTCGAACTGTAACTGGTGCTTGCATGAGCAAAGTTTATTAGACCATATGAACGTATTGCAGTGTAAAAAACTACAACAAAAACCTGTACTCGTGTACAAGAATACTCGCGTATTGATACACTCTCTCCACCTCTAGTAACAACCATCCACTTAATACCAATTTCTCAATTTTAACCACCCTGCAAAATGAAACGGACCTGAGAATTATTATTATTATTTATTTATATTTATTTTTATATATATATATAATTAAATATATATATATATATATATAAAAGCCGAAGTTAAATGACTATAATTCTGCGTATAAATTAAACATAGTAAGTTAATATTTTATGTATATAAATATATTGTAACTTGCTTTAGTTTTGTTTGAGTTTATGAAGTTATTAGACTCAACTGAACGTGAGGACAGTGTGATTTTTCTTGTTGTACTATTGAAAAGTATTTCAAAATACCTTCCTGGACCTTCGAGTTAATTATACACCTATCTAACTAGTCTTTCACCAACTTTATATTATTTTTACCTTTTACTGTTTTAGCCACTGATGATGGGAGTGTGACTTCCGAAACATCTGATATTAAATCTTCATTATGGTGACTTGGGTGTTGATCATCCTTTTTATTCTAAATATCGGTTCCCTAAGAACACTCCTTTCTCTACAATTATTGAAAGGAAGGATAGAAAGATAGATATATATATAAGGCCACTGATTGATGGCGTGGAAAACGCAAACCACCTAATTCTCTCATGCGTAACCATGCACACAACAATAACCACCCAATTTCACAGTCTAATTTGCTGCCGGAAGCTCTGACCTTAAGTTTAAAATTATGGAATCTTTGTTCATTTATAAATTAAAACCAGACCTAAATTTTGATGAATCATCGGTAGATCTGCTATGTTTTAGTTAAGGTACTTAGGTTTATTTTATTTATTTACCTTTTAGTTTTAATGCTTTTACATTTTTCTTAGCTACATTTTTATAATTTTAACTTTATTTTAAATTGTTATTAATTAACTTGCAATTGCAATTTGTACTTTGCATGTGAATTGGTTTTTTATTATTTTAGCTCTGAAGTTGGAATTAATACATTCCGAAACGTTGGTACTGATTAAACCTTGAAGGATGTTTAATTTTTCTCTGGTGTTCCTGTTCATTATACAGTATATATAATATATAATATATATAATATATATATATATATATATATATATATATATATATATATATTAGGGTGGTCCAAAAGGTTAAAGCATCGACTAAGTTCTCTCCACAAGGTTGGTTTTATGCCTCTTGGTGTGGACAGTATTTGTGCAAAGTTTCACGTTATTCGGTTAATATTTAGGGGTCGCCCCACTTGCCCCCTTTTTGAAAATTTGGGAAAATATATAGACAACTGAATAACTACATTTTTTTTGGTTCTCAAAGAATATGAAAGAAAACAGTAAGACAATAGGACATGATAATGGGTGTATCTTCATTATTTCTTCTGCATCAGAGTCGCCTTGGATGGTATTGGTATCTGTTTTCGGTGGGCGGCTACGAGTTGTAGGAGGTACTGCTTCTGGTCCTCGTTTCGTGTCAAAGTGTCATTGTAGCGTTGTGCGAGAGCAATACCTCGCTCGGCAGCATCATTGACGACTTTCATCTTTAAGGCGCGATCTCTAAGTTCCCTGTAGTTCTTGTCATTTGGCCATTCCCGTGGATCTTTTTGAAGTAACTGGCGCGCTTCCTCCTTACCTCCAACTTTCAAGGCATCAAAGAGGGTCAATGTCCTTTTCGTGACGAAGGATGCCACATCATTTTCAACACCAGCTTCCGCCATGTCGATTCGTCGGGGGCAGCCATTCTTTTGGGGATGTTGGAGGTGTTGAACCATTCTCCTTTTGGTATCAGGATCGATCCTATTATCGAAGAAGGCCAGTCCAATCAGATGCTCCGACAAGTACCACAGGTGGCGTCTTAGAGCTGTCTTCGCCGCTTGTGCAGCTCCTCCGTGTGGATATTTTTCCAGAAGATGCAGCATTTTGAGATCATTGAGAGGAGCTTGTGTCCCATTGGCGCTTCATGCCAGTACTTGACGTAAATCAGACTGACAAATAAAGCCAGCTGAGTCACGTTTCGTTCTTCGCGTGCTGTGAGCTTGAATTGATAGTGAAAGAGGTAGATTTTGAGCGCATAAATCGCCTTCGCCATCCATCTCGCGTGGTGCATGGGACCCGGAGCTCGGATAAAGAGTTGACCACCAGTCTTTCCCCCAGGAAGAGCAAAGATAGTTCAAGGAACTCCTTGTAGTCGTCACGAGGTTGGCTTGCCTGAAGAGCGTTAGGTAAGTAAGTGAGCATCTCTTTTCTCATCTCTTGGAGTTGAGGGTTCTCGAACAAGCTGTCCGATGCTGAGACAAATGCTTCGTGGAGAGAGATGGCCATTCCTTTTGAAATCGCTTAAAAAGGCCTGTTTCAGGACTTCCTGTTGAGCCAAATATTGAGGCAAAGACATCAGCAAGTACGACTTCAAGTATATGATGTCGACAACCGATCCAAACTAGCTCGTGACCCAATGCTTCTTCAATCCTGCACAGGCTCCGCGATGTAAACCCGTGTTTGACGCAGTGGTATCGAAGACGAGACCTCTCACATGCTGTTCCACGTTCCATAATTTCATAGTTTGAAGGCATGCCTGGGCCTGTGCTTCTCCAGTTCCTTGTTTCATCTTTGGGACACCAAGCAGCTTCTCCTGTCCATTGAATGTTATAAGGATTGCTATCCGATGCACATTCGTCTTCTTCCCTTCAATGCCGGGGAGAAGCTTTCCGTCCCAATGGAGAAGGACAGGGTCTTCTAGAGAGAATGATTCTAGGTCTTCTCGAGCTGCCTGTTCTCGCCCACTTTCTCTGTAGCGATGAATAGAGCTCCGAGAGCACGTCATCCCAGACAGATCATGCCCCGCGGCCTGTAATACAGCTCCAGTTACGAAAACAGCATTCCGGTCAGAAAGATTGGTGCGATCCATTGCTCCAATGACTTCTGGAGATTGGAAAATGTTCGTAACCTTGTTCTTGGGACGCTTTGGTGCCGGAGCTTCAGGCGAAGAAGGAATCGGAACCGATGGTCTATAGTCGTCGTCGTCTTGCGAAAAAAGGGAAGAAGAAGAGGAAAGATCAATTGATGACACTCCTGCTTCTTCCAAATCTTTCTGTGTTGCTTCATGCCTTGCCTTCCTCTTGGCTTCCTTCTCCATTCTGGATCGCTTTCTGTCCTCTTGTGTAGTCGTTTCCTTATCAATGCCAGCCATGCTGCAAGAATTGACGTCCTTGCGCTGCATGGACAGGAAATTTCGGTCCTCAACATTGACGATTGTGCTCATGGCATCACTGGTTGCGATGTCAAACAGTTCCTGGATGTCCGCTTTGAAGATGTCTTCATTCATTCTATCGCTGGCACGTTGCCTGGTCCTGTGCTTCTTGAGTGTTTTGTAGCGGTCTAAAAGCTTTGAAAGCTTACGGACACAGGAGTCGATCCGTTGAGTTGGGATCCGCGCTCGGGTCCAGACTTCAATCACCCTCTGGCATGCCTGGTTCAGACTGTCGGAGGTGGTTTGCTTTTGATTGATGTGGTGGTATTGCCCCAAGAGGAGGGCGTCAAGGCATGTAGGGAGCCTTGACGTGGATAAAGTTCCAGTTGCCATCCCTAGAAGCCAAACTTTTGGAATTGATCGAGTTTGAGCCATCGGACCTACGGAAGAAAAAGTACATTATAATAATATATATATTCAGAGTGGGGCGACCTCTAAATATTCACCAATCACGCTGCAATTTTGCACAGACCATGTGGACACTAAATGGACAAAAACCACACTTGTGGAGACTATCTAAGACAATTTTGAAATTTCCACCTATGGATTTGGACCACCCTAATATATATATATATGGTGAAAAAAAATTACCTAAAGTATTTCTTGCTGTAGTACACACAGGCCTATCCCATTTAACTAAATATTTTTCCGGACAAAATTCTGGTTTATCTATTCATTTGTCACACAGTTTTATACAATTTGATGAATACAGAGCGTACTTTAACCCTGTAAGTCCAGTGTGGGACCACGCATACAGACTAGTGTGAACTGTACGTAACCCCATAATGAAAATTACACTCATACGTTGAATTAAACAATTTATTGTTGCTAAACAATAATAAAAATTAACTTACGTAGGTACAATAAAAGACCATTTCCAGAAAAAAAAAATATACTTTTATTGTGTAATTGGCCACGCTAGTTTTCAAGGTTTTTGTTATAAGGTTCATCTTTCCCAGTATTTCAAGTGGTTTTTCTGTCGCTACTTCACGTTACCTCGATTAAGCTACATTTTTCCGCACAAATAAACAATTTCCGTAGCAAGTACCGGCACGATATACCTGAAGATTTTACAATTTCCGTAGCAAGTACCGGCACGATATACCGGAATATACCTTAAGATTTCACAATTTCCGTAGCAAGTACCGGCACGACATACTAGGAATGTATCTGAAAATATCAGACATGATATAAAATTGTGACATTGTAGCGAATCAGGTAACGTCGAGATCACGTCACAACGCCACTTCCCGTTTAACCAGCAAGGTTAAGCGACGTTGAGTCTGTTTAATAGTTCGATGGGGGACGCCCCTCTGCTTTCGGATGATGTAACAACCCGTGGTTCTGATTCCGCGTATAGTAGTAGGTCCCGTCCGTCACATGACCTTTGCCGTTGCTGGGGTTGGTTAAACAACCCCAATCTCGTGCTTGAGAAGAATTAATTTCTACGCGTGTCGTTTATCTTCCTAATAAATTTTATCTTCTTTTTTTGCTCTTCTTTAGCAAGATTTTGCTTCTCCTTCTACCTGCAATCGAGCGTTATCGACGAAGGTAATGAGAGACTTTTTTGAGGTTCAAAACATAAAAAATTTACAGCTATTTTACCCCTCTTATACGGTTGTAAGCTTATTTTTCTAATGATATTATTATTATTCCAACAACAACAACAACAACAACAACAACAACCCAAGACACAACAAAGTCCTTCAAAATACGACCCTGCACCCAAAAAGAAAACCACATCACCCTACAAGTGAGCCCCGCTCCCCTCCCCGCATAAAAAAAAAAACCTATCGACCCCTTTGCTCGATAGTTGGAAAGTGATTGAATTTGATTTCTGTTTATGAAGTTTTCCCCTTTTTTATTTCGTTTTTACCCCTATTGAGGGGGAACGAGTTATTTATGGGCAGGATGTTAATTGAAGTAATTATAACAAAGCCATAATCAAATTATTCTAATTATCATCCAGAACTTTTTATTGCTCGTAATTTTAAATTCGGCGGGTTGTTAAAGAGAGAGAATTAGTTCACATCGCGAAAGACGAAAATCATTCAAACATCAGAACTTCGATCAAATCTCTAATTATAGATAAATTTTAATTCATTTAATTGCATTTCCCTCTCTCTCTTTCTCTCTGGGTCTAATAAATACAGATAGAGCTAAAGAGGTGAAATAGATTTGTTCCTAGGCAAACGCAGGCGTAGGATAAACAGAAAAATCAGACAAGGTAAACTGTTTATTTGCCTTTTTCCAAGACGTTTCAAAAACTCTCTCTCTTTTCGGTTAATCTTGTAAAAATATATAAAGTGTATTAATTTATATTTTATATATATGTGTGTGTGTGTGTGTGTGTGTGTGTGTGTGTGTGTGTGTGTAAAAATGAACAAGGAATAATCCCTTCATTCATATAATTCTGATGATACTTCGTAATATTTATATAAGCCTTATATTCTTATTCATATATTCATTTTTACATATCAGGTCCAAAATCGTATGACAAGAGTTTGGATAAAATTTTGATTTGCTTTCTATTTTATAATTGGTGAATTATTTCTGTGTAAACTACTAACTCATTTTTGTATAAAACCCAAAATCGTACAACGCTGACACAAGTTTGGATACATTTTTGATTTGCTTTCTATTTTATAATTGGTTAACTATTTCTGTTTAAACAACTAATCGTTTTCGTAGACTTAGCTTAATAATGTAATCTTGTTCATTTTTTTGTATGCACTCTCTCTTCGTTGTAAAAGATGAAGTCATGTCTTGCTTAACGTTTAATTTTTAATCTTAAGCCTTTAATTTTCGCCATGTGCCTGTTTGTTTGTAATTCGGAAGGCATATTTCAATTCCATTTTTAGTTAACTCGGCAGATCATGATAACATCAGATCTGTCAATATACGGTTTAAATAAAATATGAATTCCTCTTGCTTAGCAGTTTACACATTGCTTTAGCAAAATTATTTCTTTTGTCTTTAAATGTTTTGTAAAGTAAATCAGCCTATTGAGAATAAATAATAATAATAATAAAACAGCATTAAATAATAATGACGTCAGTAGGAAGTTTAGTATAAAAGCCCATAAAATTTCTCCAGTGTTCATTCTGACTAGACTTGAAGGCTGAGCGTTACCTGTAACATTTTAGCAGTAAAATATAGTAAGAAGTATCTGTCTTCTCCTTCGAGCCTTGCTCTCTTCAGAGAATGTAGTTTTAAATAAAGAGAAATAATTTCCCGATACGTTATAAGAAGAATCGGGGAACCTTCAGAGAACTTAGTCGTAAATAGAGAAAAATAATTTCCTGATACGTTATAAGAAGAAATCGAAGAGTAGTATAGAAGAAAACTACTGCGATTCCCTATACGGTATCAGCTACTCCAGATTAACAAATCCGTTACTACCACCTAACCAGAACCCCTGTCAACTTCGAACCGACCAAGGCCAGAGACGGAGGGGTTAACATATATATATATATATATATATATATATATATATATATATAATATTTAGGAGAAATCCAATGACAAGGAGAAATGTAAATGCCATGAAAAGTCTTCTTTAATGCAACGTTTCGAGCAATACGCTCATCTTCAGGCTGTTTAATAACAATGTGAAATTAAAATCAATATTGAATGAAAAACAAAACAGAAAATTTCTATAACCTATTCGTAAAGACAAATTTTAAAAGACTGAGAAAAGAGGGTTAAATTCTAAGTTATACAGATTTACATATAAAAATTAAGAAGTTATTTTTAAATACATATAGTAAATGTGAAATTAATACACTGGAAAAATTAACAATAGTACACTGGAATAATGGAACTAGCTACCTTACACAGCAGTATCCGAGGCTGACTAATTTGAGCAGAGACAAGCACGGGAGACACGAGAGATGGCGAGGGCGATTGGGGAAGGAGGGATTATAAGGAATTGGGGAAGGAGGAGGGATCATAGCAAATTGAGAGGGACGGCAGATGAGTCAACATTCAGACTAGGGGACAATGCTTTAATGAAAAGCGATTCTAAAATTCTTAGTGAGTTGGGACAAGTATTACAACCAAGAATTTTAAAATTGTCTAAAGTGACATCAATTTTACATTTAATGCTGTGTTCACGAATACTCGAGGCTTCTTTAGTTTTTAAAATTTTACCTGCCCCAGGTGTCTCCTTGGGAATTACATCGGCAGCACTGTTCGCTCTCTCAGGGCTAGATTTTATTCGCATATGGGAATAAGTGGCCGAACAGGTAAAATTTTAAAAACTAAAGAAGCCTCGAGTATTCGTGAACACAGCATTAAATGTAAAATTGATGTCACTTTAGACAATTTTAAAATTCTTGGTTGTAATACTTGTCCCAACTCACTAAGAATTTTAGAATCGCTTTTCATTAAAGCATTGTCCCCTAGTCTGAATGTTGACTCATCTGCCGTCCCTCTCAATTTGCTATGATCCCTCCTCCTTCCCCAATTCCTTATAATCCCTCCTTCCCCAATCGCCCTCGCCATCTCTCGTGTCTCCCGTGCTTGTCTCTGCTCAAATTAGTCAGCCTCGGATACTGCTGTGTAAGGTAGCTAGTTCCATTATTCCAGTGTACTATTGTTAATTTTTCCAGTGTATTAATTTCACATTTACTATATGTATTTAAAAATAACTTCTTAATTTTTATATGTAAATCTGTATAACTTAGAATTTAACCCTCTTTTCTCAGTCTTTTAAAATTTGTCTTTACGAATAGGTTATAGAAATTTTCTGTTTTGTTTTTCATTCAATATTGATTTTAATTTCACATTGTTATTAAACAGCCTGAAGATGAGCGTATTGCTCGAAACGTTGCATTAAAGAAGACTTTTCATGGCATTTACATTTCTCCTTGTCACTGGATTTCTCCTAAATATTAAATTGAAGCTCTGTAGAAGCAACCCGCATGATTATATATATATATATATATATATATATATATATATATATATATATATATATATATATATAGTAAAATACATTCAACTTTAAATCAAGGCAACTAACAAATCAATAGTTAATTAAATGATAAAAAAAAAATGAAACATTAATTTTGATAATTAAAATGAACTGACTTACTATTATTAATACTTCTGCAAATGACTGATTAATTATCGTTCAAAGACGGTTTTGACTTATAAACGTGCAGAGATTCTAAAAAAGAACGTATATGAAGAATCTTGCATTCGGAACTAACCCCCCTTCACCGTGCACATGTTTTTACACAGAAAGCGAAGCTGAGGTGGAATGCTGATTTATTATCACTGGGCAACACGTATTTTATTGAATGATATCTGACACTTGATTCTAGGTAATTTGGGTGCGCTGAATACGAATTTCAACTCGGTTTGGCTCTATCAGGTCCTGATTCTTGTCGACAGCCTATGTGCCATTTTCCAGATTTTTCAAATTAGGACTAAAAAATTAAGTCATGTGTTAAATTTTTTTTTCAAGTTTCATGAATACAAGCAGTTCAAACTACAGTAAAATTACATTATAACGATAGAAATGACTTAAAATAAAAAAACAAACAGATATGAAGCTTTCACTGTGGCAAAAATTTTCTTTTGTAAGACTTTCTAGCGTATTTGCTTGTTGATGGCAGGTCTCTTTTCAAAATTTTGATATCTTGGTGGAATCTCTCCCCTTGTTCGTCACTTACATCACCTAAATTACTTGGAAATTGGTCAAGATGGCTATTCAAAAAATGCATTTTTATGCTCATATTGCAACCTAACTCTTTGTAGTCCCTTAAAAGTTTTTTTACGATTTCTTCGTAGTTATCTGCCCTATAATTGCCTAAAAAGTTTTCTATCAAGTCCACGAATGAGAACCAGCCATTTTTTTCGCGTTCATTCATGACATTAGGAAAATTGCTGTCTTTAATCATTGTTCTTATTTGTGGACCGTCGAAAATTCCCACCTTGATTTTTTCATAACTTAAACTTGGAAATTTTGAAGTTATGTATTTGAAACACTCGCCGTTCGTATCTAAAGCTTTTACATATTGTTTAATGAGGCCTAGTTTTATATGCAGAGGAGGAAATATGATTTTATCTCTGCTCACTAAAGGTGGATTAATTACGTTTTTTTCTCCGACAGTAAGTGATGTTCGTGCTGGCCAGATTTGTTTGAAATAATGTTCTTCCTTGGCTCTGCTGTCCCATAAGCAAAGGAAGCAGGGATATTTAGTATACCCTCCTTGTTGTCCTAGCAGAAAATTAACCATTTTTAAGTCAACACATATGATCCACTCGTGCTCCCTATATTTGATAAGATTTAAAACCTTTTCTATATGTTCATACTTTTCTTTTAATTTTGTTGAGTGCCCAATCGGTATCGAGCCGTATAGATTGCCATTATGCAACAACACACACTTAAGACTTCTTTTCGAACTGTCTAAAAACAAGCGCCAATCATTTGCATCGTAAGACTCAACCCCCATCTTCTTTAACAAACCAACTATGTCGCAGCAATATACTAAACTATCCTCTGTTCTAAAATATTTAACAAGTTCTTCTTCTCTTTTTCTGTAAAATGAAATGTATGTGTTTGAAGTAAGCAAGTTTTTCTCTAAGTCTTGAAGCTAAAATTTCCGCAGCCTTTTTTGGCAAATTTAGATCCCTTACAAGATCATTCAACTCGGCCTGGTTAAACTTCTGCGGATCGTTTTGACTTTCAAATACGCTGGGGTCAAAATCGGTGTCTGACTCCTCAAAGTGCATAACAATATTTTCAGGAACATCTTCAACTAATTCTTGAGTTGGCAGACCCTTAAATTTTGGAATGGGGATCTCATTTGAATGTAGCACAGGTCGTATCGCGGTGTCGAAATTTGGGTACTCGATACAATGTTTATTTTTCTTAGTGAAGCCCGAAGTCTTGACAAAGCAAAGGTAGCAATCGGTCTCGTGGTTAGTAGGCTCTCGCCACACCTGATATGGAAAAAAAATTGTAAAGCGTTAACAAAAGCGACGAGAGACTTGTTTTTATGAATTTTATCAAAAGTTATCACCCAAACATTTAACATTTCTATGTGTTTCAACCTTATGCAATATTTGAGATTCTTATAAACATTTTCTGTAAATTTTTGTTTATGTACCTAAGTTACAATTACATTTAGGTAAGTTACAGTATACTAGTGATTAAATTACGTAGTTTTATGAAATCATAAACTTACCATCGGAACTCCAAAAGGTATTTTTGAATCCGAACCCTTCGTCCAATGTCGCAGTCTTTCAATGCATATAGTGCAGGCTTTATGTGGAGCCCACGATTTATCTTGGTCCCCCAGTTTTATGCCAAAATAAGCTAAGTAAGCTCTTTTTACGAAGTCAGTTATATTTGCTCGTTGATGTGGAAGTGTAAAATTTCCACATATATAACAGAAGGAATCAGGGTTGTTTTTGCATTTGAACTTTCTAGTGCTTGATGACATATTGCTTGATTGTTCTGCCAATTTGTAAAGGTATTTAAAGCCCTTAATTCATATAAATTTAAGAAAATCTGAAATATAAACACAAAAATTAGTTTAAATAGGTACTTATTATGAAATAGGTACTTACAATCTATGAAATTAAACTAGAAACACGGATGAGTAGGTACAATATAAATTACGTCTAATTAAATCAACTATATTAAATCACGATGACAAAATTACTCACTAAATCATATGCCAATTCAAAATTATGTTAATGCCCAAACTTAATTAACTAACTCGACTGACTGACTGATTGAATTGACTGATTAACTCTGGAAACGAGTCGCTTTTATATATTTTAGTTGTCCCTCTAGAATACTCTACAGAGAACAGGAACGCTCGAGAAAATTTTAGAATTCTATGATATTTTTAGCTTAATTTACTAATATTAAAATGGGTTAAAAATGACAAAATTAAAAATATTTTTAGGGTGTTACATATAAAAATATACATAATACAACAATACCATAACAATAGGTACAAATACCTAGATAAAAACCTAGTTGCATAATGTGTAACTGCAAAAAGACAGCGAGTATTGAGAAAAAAACCTTTTTCTGAATACGACGAAAGAGGAGGGGTGTTGAGCAAAATCAGGACCTGATAGAGCAAAACCGAGTAAAAATTCGTGCTCAGCGCATCCAAATTACCTAGAACTAACTGTCAAATCTAATTCAATAGACAAAAATTTGAAATTTGTTCCCCAGTGTTATAATTGTAAGTTCGTAAGACACTTTCAACTTCTCAAATTTTCATTCAGGGGCTATCCCGACACATTAACATTTATAGGTGCTTTAATTTTGTCAATATAAATACCCTTCGTTACTTTGTACACTTTAGGTTTTGATTTTTTCCCCGAGAAATTAAGACTTGCATTTAAATATGAAGTTTTGTGGAATTTGCTTGTGAAGGACAATGCATTCATATTCACCTTGTAAATAGTAATTTTGGAGCGGGTGTAGTTTACGTCCCCCTGACGCAAAAAGGGGACACAAACTACACTTGGTCAAAGTTGGGGAACGTAAACTACACTAGGATCTTTAGGAGACATTTTTCAAATGAATCCATCAAATAAAACGTTAAAACTAACGAAAATATTACGACTTAACCTCCTACACTTACTCCGTAATTTTTAATTTATATATATCCTTCCAAGTTTGTATTTGACTGCTGTTGACAAAAATCAACGAATAATAACTTTGTGTGCGTGCGTGTGAATATATAATATACAAATCCGCAAGGAAAAGATTTCTTTGAAACCCATTAATTTCTTTGGTACTTTCCCGTTATCCCAGACCTCAGACTTTTTGCCGAAAATATCACAACTTAACCTAACCAATTATCAAGGGCATACAGTTGACCTAACCGTATTTCTTGTATGTCCATAATGAGACTTTAAAAGATTATTATTAATAACCTCAGAAAAAAGGGTGCTTTCCTGTTTGGTCAACTATATGCCCTTGACAATTGGTTAGGTTAAGTCGTGATATTTTCGGCAAAAGTCTGGGGTCCGGGATAACAGGAAAGTACCATTTCTTTTTTCTAAATGAAAACCGTGGTCAGAGTGAAAAGGTAAAAAGCTTCTAAAATAATAAAAGGATAAACATTTCGGTATTGAAGAACAAACTATCCTTAACCCGTTAGTGCCCATTGGTAGAATTTCCTACCGACAAAATTGTTCGTCATTATTGCATCACTTTTTCTCGTATTCGCGTGATCTTCGGTATGAGTTATTGATATGACGCAATCTTTTAGAGTGCGTCATCTTTTAGATTACGTCATATCAATAACTCATACCGAAGATCACGTGAATACGAGAAAGTGGTCCAATAATGACAAACAATTTTGTCGGTAGGAAATTCTACCAATGAGCACTAATGGATTAACATACAAAGGCAGGACAAATAACGAAAACAAAAATATTTGTATACCTTTGTATGTTGAGGACATATAAAGAAAATAAAATGGTAAATGCTTAAGTCCGCAGTCACTGAAATAAACCATAAGAATATTACTAATATTGCCATGGAGACTGGATGATTATTCCATAGGCTTAGGCTTTATGCATTCATTAACTTAAATTAATACTGTAATTAAAAGTTCAAAAGTTACGAAACTTTCAAATTGGTACAACTTTTAACCGCTTTTTGTAGCCATTTTTTTTTCAAACTTTTGTCGCTTGACCACTTCTTCCTCGGAGGATCTCAAATAAGGTACGATAAACATCCATTTGACAAGAACAATTTCTATCAATTTTAAAAAACGACCTAATTATCTTCTAACTAATAACTAACTCTTCTAATAAATCTTTTAATTTAAATGCACAGACGGAGTTCGGTCTGAAGCTCCCCCCCCGGAAGACAGCCTTTCTGGCTTCTCCCCAGGGTAAGATGAAAGACTCAAATTCTCCGATGCCGATTCCAAATGCACAGACTTCATTTTCCTTATCATCACCCTTAAAATTAGTTGTGTGGTGCCTAAAATTGTGCCGCAGGAAGGGTGAAAAGCGATATTTCCCAAATTGCGGTCTGGAGGCCCCTGGTGGTCCATGGACTCTCACCGAAGTTTGGGAAAATGTATAACGAGTGTTTGGTACCATCGATTTCAATAATCGGGATACACTAGGTCGTAAAGTATAGTAGGTGTGGACCGTGTGGTTCACTTTATCCCGACAAGTGGAACCGATGGTACATTATTTCCAGAAAGGGTTCACACCACTACTTGAAAAGTGGTTCAGGTGGGTAATGAGAAAGTACTTTAGAACCATTGGTCAACAAAATATTTACTACTACTGTCTCTGGTCGACACTTATCTCTATAAATAATAACTACCAAAACTTCCTTTCCCTAAACTCCTTCCCTTCCTCATCAATTTCTTCTCCTCTGTAGTTCGTATAAAATGTATAAAAAATGTATAGATAATATACCATAGAAAATGAATAATAAATCTCAAACACGCACATTCCGTATCAGTATGAAATTCAACCTTCGATAAAGGGTTACTTTAATCATTCGCGATCATCTACACTGAAATGCAAATAGGCTAATATTAATTTCTATTTTTGAGATTATTCATATGAATGTAAATTCCCTAAATGAGATTATGATACAAATACATAAATTCCCTAAATGAGATTCTCATATGAATATAAATTCCCCGAAGGAAATGCCTCGTAGATTCGAAGAAAGTTCCATATTAACTGTACGACAATAGCTAAGAAAAGAATTGAGCAATTTAATGGGAGTGTTAATATAACGGAACGAGTGGCTGTCTCCCCCGCCTAGAGACTACAGGCTCTTGGCTACTTGTAGGTCCTTATTATTCTTACTGTATAGACTTCCTCCCAGGCAGTGACTAACAAAGGGATTGCTATCCAAAACGCTTCCAGCTTAGTCATACTGCTTGAAATATCATTCTATAGATAGAATGATTAAGAATTTTAGATTAAAAATTTTATTCAGGTCAGGAATGGAATTTGACAGGAATAAGAGCAAGGTTAAATATTACTGGTCTACTAAAAAACAAACCTTGAACATACGTATGTACCTAATCCTAGCCTAAAGCCAAAGTAAGAAATCATAAACTAAGATGTTCTGGGGCTAATTAACCCAGTTACTAACTAGGCCTATCTTAAGGTCCCAGTTCTCTTTTCCTAAAAAAAAATAATGGGGGTCCATATACAGGAATCAGCAAAGCTTTATTCTCCTTGTCTTTCAAATAAAACTCCTAAACTCGCTCGATTCCTCAATCCTGTCTATATTTGTACGAATAAACTATGATTAAGTATTTGAAAGGACTGACAGAAACTCTCAATTTGGCCGATGTACCATCTGAGACCGGCGAACCTCGTAGCTAAGATGGATGCTCTCTCCGCTTGGCATTTATATACGTGATATTAATAAACTATATACTGTAGACGTGTCTTCAGAACATTTTAATTGCCTTAAACGATACATACAATATACAAAAACACACAAGGACACAAACACACACAAACAATACACCGAGAACACCAATTTCCACAATATGACATCGATTACACTAATGTAAATCACATTAAATCATTATAAATAAAAAAAAATGACAGACTTTATTGAGGAAATAAAAATTAGGCACAATAACAAAATTCTAATAGTAGAAACACGCCTACAAAATCAATATATTTTATTGGTAGTAATAATCACTGCCTTCGTAACGGCAGAGGTCCTTTAACGGAGGCAACCCACAGCTTTGGGCGGGATCCGAACTATCTACGAGTCGCTACACCATCTGAACGCGGAGGAAGATCACCCGTCCAACTACTCAACAGACCTAACGTCGCTTAACTTCGCTCATCTAAAGAGAAGCGGTGTTACAACGTGGCCACATCGTAGACCATGTGAATGAAATATCACGAGAAATAAATTTATTAACTATAAACTGTCGGAGTACAGAAAACGGCAAACAACAAAGATTTAGTTGGTTGGTTAGCTAATTAATAGTATTTTATGAGAGTATTTTATATAATTTCGGAATAGAATAACGGTGAACTGTGGAAACAAGGTTTCCAACTAAATAAATGTTTACATTTGGACTGGATCAATGTGTAGAAAGAGAGAGAGAGAGAGAGAGAGAGAGAGAGAGAGAGAGAGAGAGAGAGAGAGAGAGAGAGAGAGAGAGAGAGAGAGAACTGTAGAATAATTTTAATCCGAAGACAAGTAAAATGTGCAGTACGCAGGTGGTTTCGTCTCCTCGTTGCATGGGTCTCATCCCCTTAACACTACTTCATTCTCCGTATTAATATCAAACAGCTGTTATTATAGTTATCTATAATAATAATAATTACAGAAAGGTTAAGCCGGACTTGCAAAGAAATTTTTGCTTTCGTGGATTATGTAGTGGTAAGAGACGTGCTCGGGACGTGTCCCACGCGAAATGGGGACAAAACCTCCTCTGTGCTGCACGTTTTACTTCAATTTGTGTGTGTGTGTGTGTGTGTGTGTGTGTGTGTGTGTGTGTGTGTAAATTAGTTTGAATGAAATGCTGGTCATCACCTCAAGTGTCGGAGGGTTAATATGTAAAATGCCTCTAGACGCGAAAGCGTTATGCATTTCCTACGTGGTTCTAGGTGCATTTCGTGGTGGTTCAGCAAGCATCAGGGATTCCACTCGGTCTTTCAGGATGGATTCTGAACGATTCTGCCGCCGGACCATGGAGCAGCACATAGAAACACTCCTCCGAAATCTTGAGTACGACACTGACTTTTTCGAGTCTCTCCTCACTTCCTACCCTTGCCGACTTGAAGCCGTCCGCCAAGCACAAGGAGGCAACACCAATTTTGAGTCGTTTTGTTTAGACGTAGAATTAAATTGTCGAACAGATGCAGCAATCAGTTATTTGTACCTCTATTAGTTTCATCTGTGCAGTGTGTGGGGGGGGGGCAATCATTGTTTGCCACCGTGTATATTTACATATCATTTTGCATGAGTAACAATATTTTTGAAAATATTAGCTTTACTGTCTGTTACGAAATACTCGTGACAAGCGTTCGTGAGGTTTAAAGCTGTTTATACAATCTGTCGTGATTACTATTATAATTATTACAAACTGAGGTATTGTTAATTACAAAAGTAGCTTTATAAACAATTAATATAAACAAAAAAAATTCAGTTTATCAAACGACTTTCTGAAGTTTCCAGTGATCCTTCAATGCCCATGAACTAGTCTTTTAAATCAGTAGTATTTAACCTGGGGGTAATTCGGCCTTTTACCGGGGGGGGGGGGGAGTTACGAGCTGGCCACTGTCTAAAAAAAAAACCCGAGTTATGGTTTCCACTAAAATTTTCTCATATTTATCATTTAAAAAGGGGAGACGGGTAATTACGATTTTGTTGGCTAGCTCAAGAGGTAACAATACGAAAAAAGGTTAAATACCACTGCGTTAAATGAACTTCTCAACAAAACCTGACTTTGGAGTCAAATCGGGGGCTAAAAACATTATTCATGTCTATTCTTCACTAAGTATTACAACCATGTTCTTTAAAATCTTGTAATTGGTAAAATATCCACCTTTAACCCATTAGTGCCGAGAGTCACTTTACCACTTTTGTTCTCGGAGAAGACCTCTGGGCACTAATGGGTTAATGAAGCAGGCAACACACATTTCTCATTACTTTTTATTTTCAATTAATGTAAACTTTTTACCAGATTTTCATTGTTTCCGTAATGGGCGATTCCACATTAAGGTGCCCATGAAGGCTAAAATTTAGAAATGCTCTAAAATGCCAGTTCATGGGTAAGTCATATATCAAGATACACCAGCTGGCTAGAACAAATTAGTTTTTTCATGAAAATATCTCTGAATGTGATACATATTGGGGTACATTAAAAGAAAAATGAATTTTTCTCAAATTTTGAGATTTTCACAATCCTCAATTCATTGATCATAATTTTCCAGTAAATAAGTTTCAGCCAGTTTCTAAATATTATTAGGTAACACAATGGGATATAATCAGTGCCCACACAAAATTTAGAAAATGTCACTTTGCAGATGTGGGCTTGATATTTGATATTTGGCAAGTAGTTTAGGGTTATGTCCCGTACGACACAGACATCTAAAAGTTTTCGTCATACTCTCATTAGCCAAGCTAAAACCTAGCAACTAAAATTTTACTAACTTAAGCCCATAAGCAACAAAATAATCCAGCCACAAATGTGTCCTGTAATTAGTTTACACAAAATTAGCATAAGAATTTTGTCTCGTACACACCTTATATGGATATACTGAACATACAAAAAATGGCGATATTGAACAGAGTATTGTCTACTGTAGCCCTATTATCTGTATTTCAAATGTGTGTAAATGTAAGAAATTTGTTTAAATATTTATGTAATTATGTATAGATATGTATCGATACAATACACAAACAATGTGCAATTGTCCTGACTCATGCAATTGTAGAGTTTTCTAGAGGTATTCTAGCCCAGATTTAGAGGTATTTGTAAGCCGCCATCTGGCAACAGTGCATCAACTTTCAAGTTCAAATCATTTTCTGTTTCTGTTTCAGGATACATAAGTACAGAATGGCACCTATTCCTCAAGACATTGGAGAAATACCAGTTAAGATGAAGAAGAAGAAGACCAATGCAAAGCGAAATAAAGAGTACAAAGATAGACTGAGGCAAAATGATTCACAAGAGAAAGGCAAAGAATTGCTGAGTACCGAGCCAGAAGAAAAGCAGAGCAAACAGAAGATGAAAAGCTTGCAGCCAGAAAGAAAAAAGCAGACAGAAAAAGAAAGAGTACCGTAGGAGGAAGCAGGCTGAAGCTCAAACACTAAATGCTAAGGTCCCCTACCAAAGACCCCAGTCACTAGGCAAAGCTGTTTCAAGAGTTATACGTCATCTTCCTTATTCACCACGCAAGAAAGCAGCAGTTCTGATAAGTGTTGCTCATAGGACTGGCATGATTTTAGAATCCAAGATGACAGAGCAAGTGCAAGGACCAAGGGCCATTTCTCCAGAGACAGTTTAAATGTGTTCAAAAATTTTATACAAATTCTGAGATAGTATACACCATGCCGGGAATGAAGGCTGAGAGGACAGTGTGGGTGGAAGAGAAGAAAATGAAGATGCAAAAGTACTTCTTCACTGTATTCCTTAGAGAGGCATATTCCATTTATAGAGAAATGCACCCAGACAATGCAGTTGGCTTCTCTAAGTTTTGAAACCTACGACCTCAGAATGTTTTGCTACTACATGAGACACCAAATGATCACTGTAGGTGCAGGATTCATGAAAATTTCATTTTGAAGTTGCAAGGCCTGAGAATCCCTTATGATTCCTTTACATTTTGGGACTCGGCTTTATGCGATCTATCTCTGAATTCAAAGTGCTGGCAGAATGGCTGCGAGGACTTTGCTAGTGGTAAAAAGCCGAGTATTGATCTAGATTTGGCCACACTAATTTCTTGGAGAGAGTGGCAAGTTAGTGAATCTGACAGTCAGAAAAGGTTGAAATGTGTGACACATGAAAGTTGTGCAGGGAAATTAAAGGAGCTTGTTGAAGCAGCATTTCCAGAAGTTGTGCGTCACATCAATGTGAAGAGAACGTACAGGAATGACCAGTGCAAGCCAGAAGTGCGTATCCTCCAAATGGACTTTGCCATGAACTATTCCTCTGAGTACCAAGATGAAGTTCAGTGACCTCTGGAGTAGGTCAAGTGTTACACTCTTCACAGCTGCATCTATGCACAATGGGTCATGCAAAACTTTTCTTGTGTGTTCTGACATCAAGGATACAGCGGCTGTGGGTTCCATGGCAATTGAGCGCCGACAAATGAGCGCCAAGACAATTGAGCACAAAACAGTAATTTAATAATATAGTTTATTACTTAAGGATGTTAAAAGCAAAATTAGTTTAAAGTTAATGGAAACTAGTTAAACTCATGCAAATTTGTTATTTCGTTTATTAGTCTAAAACGGTTCACAGAAGAAGGTTGTGGTTTTCTATTCTTTGACTTTTAATTTTTATCAATCAATTTATCTCGACAAATCGTGTCACCATGGAGAGAATAGTATCACAGAAAGGACGACCACAAATTCTGCTAGACGGTTATTCCTATCGTTTGGAAAGAAAACTTGCTTCAGGCAAAGAGTCATGGCGTTGTGTGAATGCGAACTGCAGAGGTCGTATCCACGTTGATGGCAATATATGGGAATCAGTAACGGATCACAATCATGTACTGAATCCTGCAGTGAAAACATCTCTCTCCCATCTTCGAGAAAGAGCTGCTACATCAAATGATGCACCCCGCCGAATAATACAAGAAACACGAGTAAACTTATCTGATGAAGCTACTGTTATTCTTCCGAAGTTTACTTCTTTACAACGAAGTGTACAACGTCATCGTAAACATTAAACGGCACACCCATCATAAACATCAATACAACACTCAAGACATTTAATCAGATCATCAATAATGCAAATAAATACATACCGAAGGGCAACATTAGGAAATACAACCCAAATTACACGAGAGAAATAGCCCACCTTATAAGGCAACGTAACAACCTCAAATATAACACACAAACCCCACACACAGAAGCCATAAAACAGCAGATACAACAGCTCAACACAGAAATAAACAACAAACTCAAAGAAAAACAAACAGAAACATTCAGGGAATTCATAACATTAAACCACTCCACAGATACATCCAGGCTATACAAGACTATAAACGGCATTACCCACTCTAACAGCGGCATTCACACCTCACACGCGGCTATCTGTCGCAGCCAAAATAATATCCCAACATACACACAACAAGCTAACATTCTAGTTAATCACTACGCAAAAATAAGTCACTTAAACAGAGACAACAACCAGAAACATGCAGACAGACAAACAGCCAGACACAAGAAAACCTACAGACTCGACACAACCATTACACCCTTCAATACAGACCAGATCACCAAGATCATCAAAAACATTAAGAATTCGAAGGCTACTGGACCAGACAACATATCTAACATACACCTTAAACACTTGGGCCCACAAGGAATACTAGCTCTCACAAATATCAGCACATATTCATACCAACACTGTATTATTCCTGACATATGGAAACAAGGTAAAATTATTACACTACTCAAACCAAACAAAAATCCAACAGAACCAGCTTCCTATAGACCCATTACTTTACTATGCACACCTTCCAAAGTAACAGAAAGACTAATCTTACAAATCACCAACCCACACATTCCACTATCGCCTACTCAACATGGATTCAGACCTCACCACTCAACCACGACATTACTCACTAACCTCACGCAGCACATCATGGATGGCATCAACTCCAGACGACCAGCTCAACGTACACTATTAGCAACAATAGACATTAGTAAAGCATTTGATGCTATCCCACGCTTCCCTCTCATAAACAAAATACTCAACACAAACCTGCACAATAACACCAAAAGGTGGCTGAGCAACTATCTTTCAGGAAGATACTCACATGTCACATTTAATGGCAAGTCATCCAAAAACAAGCTTTTTCCGAACGGGGCCCCTCAAGGCTCTGTTCTCTCACCAACACTCTTCAACTTATACATGCATGACATTCCAACACCCATAGATAACAAGCTTACCTTATCATCATATGCAGATGACATCACTCTAACATCCACCCACAACAACATCGACACCGCTACAAGTAACCTACAAACATACATAAACAGTATACAAGACTGGCTCACACACAATAGACTCAAAGTAGCGCCCACAAAATCAACCATCACCTTGCTTACAAGCAACACAAAAGAACACCAGGTAATTCCACAGCTTACACTAAGCAACATCAACATTCCACACTCTCACAGGACCAAAATACTTGGGGTCACATACAACACATCATTATCTTTTGCAAACCACATTCAGGATATTAAAAACAAATGTACGTCAAGACTTAACACGCTTAGGGTACTAACGGGCACAAACTTTGGACACCAGTAGGAAACAACATCACTCATATACAAACAATATATTCGCTCAGTTATGGACTATGCTAGCCCATGCTGGGCACCCATTATCTCAAACACACACATAAACACCTTACAAACAATACAAAACAACGCACTTCGTATCATTACAGGATGCACTCAAAAACACCAATAGAACACCTGCACACACAAACAAAAATACTGAAAGTTAGGGAACATTTAGACATGAGGGGAACACAATTCATGGCAGCAGCGATAACTAACACACAACACCCTTGCCACTACATGTACAATCACGCACCGACACCTCGCACCATTAAGGTAACACCAGAGACACATTATAACCAAATACTCCATTCCATACCACGCCCCACAGACATCACACAGTACAGACACACACACACACACACACATCTAACCCACAAAGCACTGACACGACTCGGTCCGAATGCGGTCCTAGTGCGAAGCCGCCACCCATTAACAGGTCAGAGATCAGCCTGAGCAGATCGGATCGAGTTAACTTAGCACGATTCCGATGTGGACATCACCCCAACTTACTAACATATAAACATAGACTAGACCACTCCATAGACGACACCTGCCACCTGTGCCACGACACACCACAAACAATTGAACACATTATGACAGACTGTACCGCTCTAGCACAACAACGAACACAAAAACATCACTAGTGCGCTGAACCTCTGTTCCACTCCGAAGAGGGCGATCGGTTACCTGCGTGCCGCCGGCTTGCTCGATCAGGGTGGGCTGATCGGCTAAACAACAACAACACCGTCATCGTAGACGTGAAGGAGAACCGATACCAGCGCCTAATAATGTTAGATATATCGCAATACCTCAACGCTTAAACTCACCGTGGAGAAAACTTTCTAGCATTTGATTCAGGTGCTGACGACTGTAACCGATTCTTTATTTTTTGCACAGACGAAAACCTCAAGCTTCTCAAAGAAAACAGACATTGGCTTGCAGATGGCACTTTGAAAGTCGTACCACACCTTTTCTATCAGCTTCATGCCATACATATTATATATAAAGGGAGTGTCCTCCCAATGATGTATGTCTTGCTGCAAAACAAAACAGAAGTATCATATAACCGAGTACTGAATGAAATTCTTAGAATGGACTCAGAAATTACACCAGAAAGTATAATGTGCGATTTTGAAAAAGCTTTTCATAATGCGGTTTCAACAGTTTTTTGCGAAACACAGTTGGTAGGATGCCTTTTTCATCTGAGTCAGTGCATCTGGAGAAAAATACAAAGCTTAAATCTGACACAACTTTATTTGAACAATGAACATATTCGTCAGTTCTGCAAGATGTTAGTAGCTTTAGCTTTTGTTCCGGCAGATGACATTGTTAAAGTGTTCGAACCCCTGCAAGACAAAATGCCAGATGAACTAGAAGAATTAATAATTTACTTTGAGGATACTTGGATTGGTCGGCCATTTCGACGTGGCAGGAGGGATCCTATTTTTAAGCCAGTTATGTGGAGTATTTTTGACCGTGTTCGTGAACATTTACCCAGAACAAACAATTCACTGGAAGGCTGGCATCGAGCTCTTTAGATGTCAATTGGGCATCATCACCCAACGTTTTATAAGTTTCTTGAATTTCTTAGACTAGAACAAAGTCACACAAAAAAAAATATTAAGACTAAAGTCAGGACAAAGGAAAGAAGCAAAGCACTCTAAGTATAGAAGAGCAAATTCGGCTACCGAAACAACAGCCAACGACTATGAAAACACAGATAAATTAGAATACCTCCGAGATTAAGTTATTATCTTGAACTGCAAAAGTAGTAAACTACATTATTTTTAACATCCTTAATAAATATTTGTTCAATCTTATTTTGTTTCTTTTATCCAGTTTTTATTTGCTTGCTCTCGCTCAATTGTTTGTCGCTCTATTGTCTTGCGCTCAATTGTCGGCGCTCATTTGTCCTGCGCCCAAATGTCGTGGCACGAGTGGCTGTGTTTGTCAACTATCTCTATGAAAAGTGTCTCATCCCAGATCAATGTGCCACAATGGAAGAAGTGATCTGGACTGATGGACCATCATCAGAGTTTAAAAACAAATTTATGATGAAATTGTTGCAAATACTCTCATCCAAATACCAGCGAAAGTTTACTTGGAAGTACTTTGCCACCAGCCATGGAAAAGGAGTGGTAGATGGTGTAGGTGGATGCTGCACTAAGCTTTGGAAATCATTGTTGCAATGCCAATACTACAACATCAGGCATGTCAGCCACAGCTCCTAATCTAAGTGTGGTGATTGGTGTGTTGTGCTGTATGATGGTGAATAGTTTCCTGGTGAAGTAATATGCATTGTAGGTGAAGAACATGATATTTCTGTCATGCACAAGTGTGGCAAATATTTCAAGTGGCCTACCCCAGTGGACAAGATTTTCTATCCAGCTAGCACCATCATCAGAAAACTCCAAGGTCCACCAGTCAGTCACAAAAATGGAGCCACGTATCCTATCAGAATTTGTGGACTTTCAGTGAAAATTACAATTGTGGAGATAGAATATACATTCTGTACACAAGATGGCAAGAACTTTGTTCATTCATGTATAGGGTCCCCCCATACTATATGCCTCTATTCAAATTGTAATCTCTATACAGTTAGTATTTTTCAGCTGCGTAACTGAAGACATTTAGTATGAACACTTTTTTGCGACTTTTTTTTGGTAACTAATCTGTTTTGTCATGATCACACTATATCAAATTATCGATTCCTTTCTTGGATTTCATAAATTATTCTAAAAAGAACAGAGGGAATGGATATCCTTCAGTAACAAATCAAATTCCTGTGCTCTATGTTATGGTTGTCCCATATGACATTTTGTCCTATATGACACTATTTCATTTTTTGTGAAGTTATGATATTTTGATGATATCAGTAAATGCTGAATCAAAGATTTGCATGTTCTTTGATATATCTTGTCATAATTTTAACCAAAATGACTGATTAGAGCAATGTCCAAGCTCAAACTTGGATATTATTCAGAGATGTCCCGTACAACACATTTTAGATGTCCCGTACGACACTTTTCCTTCAATATGTTAATTTTACTTACTTGGTAAATAAAAACAGTTTTTGAATGAGACTAGTATCTGACTTTTTTCAAGATGCCTGGTAACATTTTCAGGTTAGTTTCACAAATTTTTCCATGATCAACTCTCACATTTTTTCATCTGAAATTGTTGATAAAAAAAAGTGTCTTCTCTGTGTCCCGTACAACACACCACGTTGTTACAAATTTCATCTACAAAAAGTGATTATTCAGTGCAGTTGGTCATGTAACAAAATTGCCTTGGGGTAACACAGTGTTATAGTCACATATCAGTTCTTCTTTGCCTAGTTGTTTGCTCACAAGCTTGAAGGTATTGTCTGGATGTTCCGTAAGATACATATGGAATCGCCCTAATTTAGAAAAAGGGTAATACTTATTTAAGTAATTTATTATCAATGCCTGCAGCGTGCGAGCTTTAACCCAGTTTTTGGTGACAACGGTGGACCAAAATGTTTGCTCCCGCATCCTTCAAGAACAGTTCATTCAAGACCTTGATACGGACAAAGTTTGGTTTCAGAAGGAAAGCGCAAGACCTCAAACAGCAAATGGTGTTTTGGACTTTTTGCATGAAGCTTTTGGCCCAAAATCCTGTCTAACAAATACCTTCACCTTCACGACTGTGGTCTTGCATATCATTCTTTGTCACCTACCCTCAATCCCTGTGATTTCTTCTTTTATAATATCTAAAGGACAAGGTCTTCAAAGAAAATCCCAGGACATTGGAAACTCAGAAAGCAGAGATTGAACGTGAAACCAGCTCAATTTCTACCAAAACTCTGGAGACCGCAATAAGAAATTACATTGCCTCGAATTCGCCACGCAATTTCGGAAACGTGGGTAAACATTTGATCATATTACATGTCTGCATAAAAAATTCTCAGCCTTCGACAATAATCCAATAATCCTTATTCCAAAATAAGTCAACATTCATAATAGTAAGTCACTCGACTGACTTAATTAATTTTTGCATATCTGGCATTTTTACACACACACACACACATATATATATATATATATTATATATATATATATATATTATATAATATATATATATATATATATATATATATATATATATATATTTATTAGATATAGATATATATAGGGTGTTTCACACCGGTCTGCCATACTTTGGGGGGTGATATCGAGTAAAAAAGTTAATACAACATAGGTGCTATTTCCAACCGTTGCGGAGCTACGGACGTTTTAAGGTGCATGGAAAAAATAAACGAGTATTAATCTCAGGGCTGTGGAGTCGGAGTCGGAAGCAATTTTGGTGGTGCTGGAGTCGGAGTCGGAAGCAATTTTGGTGGTGCTGGAGTCGGAGTCGGTAAAAATGTACCGACTCCGACTCCGACCTCAATATAAATTTTAATAAAATATGTTTTTGTGTGTGATATCACTGGCAGCTATGGTGGTTAAACCACTTAAATAATAAACACAATGTTTTCCATTTCAGACACTAATGCCATTAATTCATTTTTTCTTTTCAGATAATATTTTTTATTTTTAATGCTTATTTAATTTCGAGTTCTTTCTAAATTTCATAAGTTTTTAACTTTCAAGTCTAAAACCCCTTTCACAATGGCAAAGACACTTTCAAGTCTAAAACCCCTTTCACAATGGCAAAGACACTTTCAAGTCTAAAACCCCTTTCACAATGGCAAAGACACTTCCAACAAAGTCTGCAGTTTTTTAATATTTTACAATAACCACAGATGGGAAACATTTCGTGTGTCAGTGTATGATAGAAGATGATGATGATGAAAAATTATGTGAAGCAAAAATCAGTGGTTTTACTGGCTCTGATAAAAATGCACCAACCAGAGCATCAAATTTGAAAAGACATTTGCAGTGTTTCCATCCGAAAATTTTAGAAGTTGTCATTGAGAAAGATAGTAATAAAAACCTTCCAACTACTTCAAAGTTAACAAAAGATCAGAAATCTACTGAACGACAAGCACCACTTACAAGATTCTTTACTACAGACAAACTTACCGTAACAATGACCACAGATGATGATGCTTCACGTGGTGGTGATGAAATGCCTCTTGTGTAATTATCATCATAGCAGATTTAGAATTAATATACATTCGGAGTCGGATAGACAAAAAATCGAGGAGTCGGAGTCGGTTTTTTATGTGCCGACTCCACAGCCCTGATTAATCTGATGTATTTATTGATCGTGCTGGTCCAATATCGTGGCCCCCGAGATCTCCGGACCTAACCCCGTTAGATTTCTTTTCATGGGGCCTTATGAAAGAGATGGTCTACAAGACCAAAGTACAAACGAGAGAGGAACTCTCGCGTCGGATTATGGATGCCACTGTTTACATACGAGAACACCCCGAAATGATTCAATGGGCAGTGGACTCTTGTTTGGAACGAGCAAGGCTGCGCATTGAAAACCGAAGCGGACATTTTGAACATTTATAAGGTGTCTCATAAAATGTAGCAATAAATACACCGGATTAATATTCTCGCTTATTTTTTTCCTTGCACCTTAAAACGTCCGTAGCTCCGCAACGGTTAGAAATAGCACCTATGTTGTATTAACTTTTTTACTTGATATCACCCCTCAAATTATGGTATGTATATACTGTATATATATATATATATTTTTTTTTTTAAGTTCGGGAAGAACCGATTCGCCTCTATTTAAAAGGGCATATCTCAGCGGAAAAACAAAGAAGTGAGAGGAAAGACAGAGGAAAAAGAAAGGGTGGAGGGGACAGTCGAAGTGGAAAAAGACCAAGGATGACAAGGACTGCAGGGTCAAGCCCCATCATCCTTGGGTGCTAGGGCCGGGAGGGTGCACGTGAAACCTCCAGGAACAAGCACGTACAAACGAGCACAAAGAGCACTCAAGAGCACGAGCTTAGAACCCCCTTGCGGGGATATATATATATATATATATATATATATATATATATATATATATATATATATAGTTAAGGGTCAAAAATATTTGTGCATATAAATATAAGCTAACGAGCTAAAATGGTGACGACTAATGACAAAATAATTCTTTGATGGCTCAAGAACAGAAAACACAAAACAAAAACTTTTGATTAGACACTAGTTTATTACCCTGATGAAAAAAAGTCATGCACCCCCCAAAATGATGTTCACACAAGTCGCAGAAGCTTCAGTAACTGGTGTAGCCACCGTTAGCATTCACACATTCTTGACAACGTTGGCGCATGCTGTTCATCAGGCGTTGGAAATAACGTTGAGGGATCGCTTGCCATTCTGCGACTAATCGCTGAGCCAGTTGCAGGAGGTTGACGGCAGGGACGTGATGTGATCGAACTCGCCGCCCTAGTTCATCCCACGCATGCTCAATGGGTGACAAGTCGAGTGAATATGCAGGCCAATCCATGTGCTGAACGTTCTGCTCCTGCAGGAAGTCGGTCACCACCCTGACACGATGAGGTCTTGCGTTGTTGTCCTGGAACCAAGCTCCTGGTCCAATCCGCTGCAGAAGTGGAATTACCAGAGGTTGAACAATCTCGTTGAGATAACGCTGACCAGTCAAATTTCCGTTGACGACGTACAGAGGGTTCTGTGGTTCATGGATATCCCGCCCACACCATCACACTTCCTCCTCCAAATGGTAGACGTTGAACAACGTTGACATCAGCAGATCTCTCTCCTTGACGACGATAAACACGAGCCCGGCCATCATTGAACTGGAGCGAGAAGCGTGACTCATCTGTGAACATTGTCTCTGCCCACTGACCACGGTTCCACCGGATATGACGTCTGCACCAATCTCGGCGAGCCCTTCTGTGACGGTCAAGTAGCGGTGGTCGGACTGCAGGACGCCGGCATCGCAAACCTCGGTCTCGCAGACAATTCCTAATGGTCTGGTCGGACACGTTGGTGCCTCTGGCAGCTCTGAGTTGATCCCGAAGATGCCGTGCGGTCACAAAGCGCTGTCGTAACGCCGTTATCATCAGGAAGCGGTCTTCTCGTGCTGTTGTTGATCGGGGTCTTCCAGAACGGGGGCGATTCTGAACAGCATTAGTTGTCCTGAACCTCTGCCAGAGTCTGCCGATAACGCTTTGGCTTACATTTAGACGCTGAGCCACAGTTCTCTGAGTTTGTCCATCTTGTAGCCAGCCAATGGTTCTTCCCCTGTCTTGGATGCTGAGTTGTCGTCGAACCATCTTCAAATTTCAAGTGATGATGAATGGAAAATGCTCAGCCCTTTTATTGCTAAAATTGGCATGCATGGAATGACACTCATGCAAAACACGTGCAAATGGTGCATGAGGTGTTACAATGGGTGTTTCGAGGCAGTTTGTCAGTTTAGTCTGACTAAGTTCGTGCTTCAAATCTATGAAAAGGAAATCTGGGTTAACTTAAAAAGTTTCTAAAGATAAGTGCAATGATTGCATGTCCCATAATAACGTGATGTCTATAGTCCAAATGACAACCCAAAGGGGGATATTCTAACCCTATCTGGCTTAAAAAGACATACTTACAAAAATGATCAAAAAATTTCCTTTGACCCTTAAATTCTTTTTAGTAGTATATATATATATATATATATATATATATATATATATATACACACCTTATTCACTTAAAATGCTTCAAGAAATTACCCAAATTCCGATAATAAATAGAAAAGATTGAGTTATCTGAAGGAGAAATTTACATCTGAGAAAAGATTACATCTCCGTTAAGAATAAATCAGAACAAAATTCATGTCCCTTCACTGAAAATGAGATTTCAACAAATTCTATTATTTCTTTTATGCTTTTGCCAAAGACGAACTTATTAACTAAATGAAAAATTTTATTACTGCATTTGTATATGCATATAAATTTAATCCAAGAAGCGATGAGACTCATTCAGGTACTCGCTTTTCATTTATTATTACAGGTTCTTAATTAGTACTTCCACATGGTCAATTCTAACACGAATATCAGTAAATTTGGAGTAAAGTAGCACCTCCTTTAGGGAATACCTAAGTCATGAGAATTAGGAGGAATGAGAAAATGAAATGTTAAATATAGTTACACACTTTATACGAAGAAATGTTGGGTTCTATGTAACAATTCGACAAAACACAGTCACGTAACGTATAACGTTTTCATTCATAAATACTCAATACTAACTAAAACAGCGCCATCTAACGCCGGAAATGTGAATTTCCACTTTTCACTTTTTTTACATGACGTCACTCCGAATCGTGGTTCTATTTGATTGGGGTTGTTTAACCTCCTCCGCAACATCTAAGGTCATATGACGAGGGGACCTACAGTTTTACGTGGGATCCGAACCATGCGTCGCTACATAATCTGGACAAAGAGGACGGTTCGCTTAACTTCGCTGATCGATGGGAGAAGGTGTTACGACACGAATCGTTGTTCTAATGAACACATTTTGAATGCATCATTTTTCTTCAATATTTTAGATATCATCGAGTAAAGATTAAAAGGTATGGATGAAAGATCTTTGTTTGGCATCGTAGTTCACTGTCAACAGTGAGAACAGTCGACATAAAGAGTGCGAGGGGTACTAGTATGATTCGTGTAATGCTACGGATTAAATGTACGAGATACGAGGCTGTTTTGAGAAAAGTGTGGAGTGAAAAGAAAAATCATTGGAGACGAGAAAGATATTATGTTGTATTGACTGCAGTGCAATACAACGTAATATCCTCTATTGCCGGATTACCCAATAGGCACAGTAGGCACGTGCCTAGGGGCACCCCGAAGGTTAGGGAGCCCCCGTAGGTTGACTGTTATATAGTCAGTATTATTGAAAGCAAAAAGAATAAATAAATAAAAAAAAAATTAATAAATAAGTTTTTTTTTGCGGCCAGAAACCGCCCAAAATCTATCAGGCTAATATACCACGATTTCAAACTTTCAAAGGGATGGGGCCGCCAGATACTACTACGTACACGTACAGGTTTGTTTACATTCACATCATATGTTGTCACGCGGCCACAACGCCCACACGGCTCTCGCTCCCTGTCCCTTATTTCCATTTAGACCTTCATATAGATAAGTTTTATGCGAAGTTACATCAAACATTACGATCAGAGGTCAAGAATGTCGCGTACTCGGGGCATTTTCTGGACCTCTGATTACGATATACAAATCAAGAATTCATATTTATAAATAGCCTATATAATATTAAAGAGATCGTAAACGATCCAAAAACAAGAAGGAAATAATAAATGCAAAAAACTTCACTTTTTTTCTACGTGAAGGTCAAAATATGATGATAAAAACCCACTCTAATAGACAGAGTTTATTTCCACAACAGTTTCGATGCCCACTGGCATCCTCTTCGGGTGGATACAGAAAAACGAATGAACCAAAAACAAGAGGGAAAACAGTCCAGGGACCATTAAGAAATTCGCACCTAGGTTAGATCCCGTTCTCCCGACACTGGAAGGGCATTTTTATTAAAGGGACCCCCGCCTATAAGTACATTCGCACAAATTTAAAACTATCTTCTTGTTCTATACACAAAGATTCTATTATTTTTTACATAATCATTACATTTATTATTAAATTTATTACATTTAATATTGCATTATTATTTATTACAGAAATTATAAATTTATTATTACATTGTTGTTTATTATACAGAAATTATAAACCGAAAAACGAATGAAAAAGGCGAGAAGGAAACAATCCAGAGACCATTAAGAGATTATTTCCTTCTCGCCTCGGTTTATAATTTCTGTATAATAAACTGTAATAATCAATGAAATAAATTTATAATTTCTGTAATAAATAATAATGCAATATTAAATGTAATAAATTTAATAATAAATGTAATAATTATGTAAAAAATAATAGAATCTTTATGTATAGAACAAGAAGATAGTTTTAAATTTGTGCGAATGTACTTATAGGCGGGACCCTTTAATAAAAATGCCCTTCCAGTGTCGGGAGAACGGGATCTAACCTAGGTGCGAATTTCTTAATGGTCCCTGGACTGTTTTCCCTCTTGTTTTTGGTTCATTCGCTTTTCTGTATCCACCCGAAGAGGATGCAGTGGGCATCGAAACTGTTGTGGAAATAAACTCTGTCTATTAGAGTGGGTTTTTATTATCATAAGAAATATTTGTAGCATTTTAAAAGTTTTTCCGTGTTTGAAATTTACGTAGAAAATATAAACAGTACTTATATACATCTAAATTATGATTTTACAGAATTTTATATGCGCACCAATCAATATAATTTTTGTATTTTCTGGATCCAGTTTTTCTTTTACAAGTCCTTGTTATGTTCTAAAAATAGAAATAGAGCAGTATTAATGGCTTATTTTCATATTTCAATCTTAAAATATAAAGTAATATATTAAAAACAATATAATTATTTTTTTTCATTATGGTACATCAAGTGACTGGATGATCCAAGTCATTTGATTGGTAGAAGCGTGGACTTCACAGACAAGTGTATGTTGTAAAATGTATGTTGTAAATAAAATAATAAAATAAGCCTGTTTTTGGTATTATGCTTTTTCATTATTCTTTTAAAAACGTGTTATATAAGGTTGTAATATATATTCTGATCGATTTTTTAGTTCATTCAAAACAAAAATTAAATGACTTATAATGACAAATTAATCATCAATATAATTCCCTTCTTTTTCTATAACCTCCTCCCACCTGTAGAAAAAAAATTTTATGCCACGTTCGAAGAAATCCCTTGGTTTCGAGTTAAAAAAAAAAGCGATCACTTCGTTTTCGACAGCTTCCCTGGATTACAACTTTTGTCCATCTAGGTGGTGTTGCAGACTTCTGAATAAATGGTAGTCTGAAGGTGCGATGTCCGGAGAATAAGGTGGATGAGGCATTTTTTCCCAACCAAATGCCTCCAATTGGGCAGTGGTGATTCGAGCAGTGTGAGGGCGCGCGTTATCCTGGTGGAACAGAACACCTCTGCAATTAATTAATGCGGGACGTTTCTCTTGTAATGTCATCTTCAATCGTTGGAGTTGTTGGCAGTAGACTTCAGCTGTGATTGTTTGGTTATCTGGCAGAAGCTCAAAATGAATAATTCCTCGCATATCCCACCAAACGCATCGCAAAATTTTCTTTGGATGGGGTCCATTCCTTGGCTGAGGTTCAGGCTTTGTTTCACGGCTAAGCCACTGATGTCGACGCTCAATATGGTTATGGAGGACCCATTTTTCATCCCCAGTGACGATCAGATTAAAAAACGGTGCCTGCAGTTGCCGAGAATGTAGTGATGTGCAAATATCGATTCGATGTTTAAGATTCGCTTGTGACAAATCATGCGGAACCCATTTTCCACCATTCACTACTTTTCCTAACAGCTTCAAATGACGATGAATGGTCATATGGCTAACGCCGAGTTGCAGGCCAAGTTCTCTTACAGTTACCGTTGGGTTTTCCTCCACTGTTGCTTTCAGCAATTCTTCATCTAACTCATTTGGTCGCCCTGTTCGTTGATAATCTTTCAGACTGAAGTCTCCATTTCTGAACTTCTCAAACCATCTCCTACACATCCATTCACTCACATCATCATTTCCATAAACTCTCTGAATGTTTCTTGCGGATTCACTAGCGTTAGATCCTTTATGGAACTCATACAGTATCACATGTCGAATATGCTCTTTCGTGGGCTCCATGTTTTTTCAGCTACTGTAATATCGTAGGAGTGGCGTTGTAACTGTATGAAAAACATCAGAGAAAATATTCATTAGCCTAATCCTACACTAGCCTAATTCATTCTGTATCGTGATAAAACATGTGCGAACCTGTCGCCGCGTGTATTTTGCAACATTTCTAAAACTATTTCACATTATCTTGAGGTTATTCTATTATCTATCGTCCGTTTTCTAATGGAGCAGAATTTGTTACAACCTGATAATAGAAAAAAACTTTTTTTCAGCATGATACTATCGGTTTTTTATAACATTACAAACTACAAGAAGGGGCCCCCAAAGTCTTGATGCCTAGGGGCCCCAGAGGGTCTTAATCCGGCACTGAACTGCACTAATATTTATGGACAGCAACTGTGGGTTAATTATAAAAAAAAGTTCCTACAGAACCCTCAGTTTGCTTTACAAAAGATCCTATGGATCCTATACATAAGTTACCTCAAGACGCTCAACTTCTCAAATGTTCGCTAACCGCAATGTTCCAAGCCTCTCTGAGGTAACAAGACACGCTCAATACTGTCTAATGCGAAGAATTAAAATTAAAGAATTAAAAAAAATCAGACAATCCAACTGTCCAAGCTATTCATCATTCCTGCTTTATGTCTTCTAGACTGCGGATCTCTTGGTATGAAAGCGTTTGTCTACAACTCCACTTATCTCCTGCATTAGCCATTCCATTACATGTACTTTTTATTTTTATGAAGCTATTATTACTCACTATTATTTCTCGTTTCTTTACGTGTATTCTTTGTTATTTCTTTATTACCACAGTCCTTTTTTGTTTTAAATTTATTGTTCAATTAATTAGTTGTATCGTTGACTACCTTGATGGATACTGTACCTTTTTATTTTACGGAATCTGTCTCCTGCCAATAAACATCATCATTATCAATAGCGAGTGCGTATACGTGTGTGAGACGGAGCAAGAAGCGTACAAGATAAAAGAATGTAATTAGAATATATATGAATAAACACGCAGTTGGGATGGTACTTTATTCCAGATGGCGATCCCTAATATACTTGATTTGGGCACTTTCTGTCCCTACTTAAATTAAGCCCCGCACCCACCAACCCATGGTGAATGGGAAACCAGTTCCGAGATGACGAATAAATGAAGACGAAATGCGTCTTAAATAACTACTAACTACATTTGCTTTAAGATACTTCTTTCAAAAATGTATATACACTAATTCAAAGATGTAGTGTAGTGCCAATGAAATAAATTTATCCCTTTAATAATTAATAGTAACAATGATAATGCTATTTAATTTATATATATGATGCAAACCCACAAGGAAAAAGTAACCACGTGTTTAATTGTGAAATTCATCCCATATATATATATAGTGTTCCCAAATTAAAGGCTAGACAGAGAACATCCTCAACCTTGAAGGAAAATAGTTTTGTTACGAGAGGACCAAGACTGTAACCATCTGCCCAAGGAACTAAGGAACACGAGTGGTGTTGCGGTGGACATCTTCATAAGATTAGACGCCTGGCTCAGAACAATTCCAGATGAGCCGGGGGTACCTGGCTATGTGAAGTGGAGAATACAAGAAATAAACTACTTCACCACACCAACTCGAGAGGAGGGGCGACAAGCTTGACCTTCATGAAATTAGGAATCATCGCACGGAACATTTGAAAGGTTGAAAGGAAAGGTGTGTGTGTGTGTGTGTGTGTGTGTGTGTGTGTGTGTGTGTGTGTGTGTGTGTGTGTGTGTAGAAGGAAACCACTCTTCAGGAACACAAATTTTTATTTAACACCAATAGTTTCGGCTCCTCGTAAGCCCTTCTCAATTGGTAAATTTACGTCTTCCCGAAGAGTGGCTTCCTTCTCCATACTTCGTCACGACAGTGCGTTATTTTACATCATATATATATACAGGGTGTTTCAAGAGGAAAGGTCAATACTTCGGGAGGTGATAGTATCGGTCATTGTGAGAAAAAAAGTTCATATGAACATGTGTTTAATTCTGAATGGTTACGGAGATAGAGCTCTTTGAATCTGATGCGCGCGCAGCTCTTCCTCCCCCCGCGGTGGTCCCATTCAATGGCCACCAAGGTCTCCAGACCTCTCTCCGTTAGATTATTGTTTGTGGGGGTGGATGAAAAGTCAAGTTTACAAAAGAAAGGTGGATACACGAGACGAATTGCTCGCGCGCATTTTGGATGCTGCTGCCCGCATAAAGGAACATCAAGATCAACTCAGACGAACAACACGCGATCTTCGCACACGAGTTGCAAAGTGCATCGAGGTTGACGGTGGGATTTTCGAAAACGTATTGTAAACTAACAAATTTGTCATTTCTGTATCTGATACCATTCAAAATGCCAATGTTTAAACATTAAATGTTAAAAACAGTAATTGGTTTCTCTTTCTTGATTACCATTAACAATGCTTTTGTATTTGTAGATTCAAACAGCTCTATCTCCGTAACCATTCAGAATTAAACACATGTTCATATGAACTTTTTTTTCTCACAATGTCCGATACTATCACCTCCCGAAGTATTGACCTTTCCTCCTGAAACACCGTGTGTGTGTGTGTGTGTGTGTGTGTGTGTGTGTGTGTGTATCAGTAAACAAACCCGATGCCAAATTACTGGATAACTGATATAGTGATATAAAGTGATTTTAATGATTAATTTGTTGAAATAAACAAATTACAAACTTGCAAATGACTTTTATCCGATGCTAAAATTAACCTCGCGATTGACGAATAAGGATGAAAGTAATCGTAATTTCCTATTTATGACTTAATCAACTTCAAATAACAACGTTCCGAGTTGCTGAACGTACATCGTAACTGCAAATGTCATCGTGGAACGTACGTAGGGGACCTACTATACTACGGCTTTATGTGGGATCCGAACCATCGATTTACGGGTCGCTACATCATCTAAAAATGGAGGATGGTCACCCATCCAACTGCTAAACAGATCCAACGTTGCCTAACTTCGCGACGTTAACGGGAAATGGTGTTGCGACTCGGGTTTCTCGTTTTCAGGGATTTTCACTGTCCCGGTTTTCCGAGACAAAATCGGCCATCATCCCGGGATCCCGGGATTTCCCGGTTTATTGTAAATACGTATATTATCAAGAAAAATACATGCCAGATATCGCTCGTTTTTTAAATATTAAAAAAATAATGATAAATAAAGTCTTAAAATGTTTAAATATTAGATAAATCTAGATTAGTTAGTTAATATTAAATATATATAAATATTTCAACACAATAATGATACATATAATAAAGGAGAGAGCCTAGGTCGAGTTTCAAACACTACAGAAACATAAGTACAGTATATATAGTCGAGGCGACTATGCCTACAATGCTAATTTGCAGCTTTGCACTTCAACAAAAATAAATTATATTATAGTGTAATTTATATGAACACAACACCTTTTATATACTTCTACTATATATTAGTTAGTTAATAGCTAATTATAACGTTAGTTAACTAATTTTTAGTAAAAAAAATATCAACAGCAAAAGGTGTGCCACTGAATTGAAAATAACTGAAATTAAAATCCACTGAAACACAAAATGTTCGATTCAGGGAAATCAAATGACTGTCTTTCGGTCCGAGTCCATCATCAAAAATACCAGTCATATTACACACGCACAACAACATACAGGGCATATTATAAAGGCACTATTCGAGTTGTACAACGCAACGTGATTCGTGCTATTATAAATGTGTCATCATAGTCTTTGTTTGTATTTCCTAGATGCAGTAGAAAATTTATGTAAAACTATTTGAAATAACGTTTTAGAATACTTTGTAAAACCCGGAAAATCCCGAAATTTGCTGCGCTTGTCCCGAGATTTAATGTTATCATTTTCCGCCGGAGATCCCGGGATCCCGGTTGAGAAACCCTAGTTGCGACGTGCCAACGTCGGGGCCCAATGAACACGAAAGAAACAAACGATAATTACCCATTCACGGACTGTATAAACGCCATTAGAACAAACATTTGCGTGGATTGTCAGCTTACACGAATAAGCATTTCGTGCTATTTCGCTTTTCAACTATACTTCATCAGGATGATGTACCAGAGGCCTTTTTCTCACGAGTGTAACTCACTTCCATATTAGCTACTGCGTGTTATTCTACCTGCAACAAAAAAAGGCCCCAAAACAAGGCATCAGTATTATACACTACCTACCGGGTGATCCATTTAAAACCGTACCCAAATTACAAACATTTTTAATTTGGGTACGGTTTTAAATGGATCACCCTGTATAATCCATAAACGTTAACTTCCCCCCTGACCTGCGTAGTCTCGTCGAAGGGATCACTCTTACTTCGTCGCAACCTGTCTGGTGCACACTATTTCAACCTGCATAAGAAATAGTGAATTGAAGTATCAAAGGATAAAGACAACAGTCTTGATGTTTCTCTGTCCATCAAAGTCTGTCTGTGTGTGTGTGTGTGTGTGTGTGTGTGTGTGTGTGTGTGTGTGACAGATGGAATAACTTCAGGCAGGATCAGTCATTTACAGTAAAGCTTCGTTATTAACATCGAAGCTTTGTGTTAAAAGATTGTTGAAGAACGACAAGATAACAGTTTCTATCTATTGAAACCTTTCACTCAACCATAGAATGCCTTAATGATGCACACACACATGCACACACACACACACACACACACACACACACAAAGGCATATCTGCCTTTTTATCATTGAAGACTATCAAAACTCAAACAAAATCACTGAAGATAGTAACAGAACGCAACACTCTCTCCGACAGAGCAGTGAATCAAGATTCCTTATATACCAACATTAAAAAATATTAACATACTCCCAAAGGACCTAACCTAGCGACAGCTTTCAGGACATTATCAACCGTCAAAAATTAAAGTTGTACGTACAACCCCACTTAAAAAAAAAAAGTAATCGTACCCGATATTACAATTACAAACTGCACTAAACACTATATACTGTATATAGGAAATTAGCCTCAAAATATGTGATATGGCACTTCAACAACAGGAACGCAATCTATTTACGCAAGTAAACGAGACGCCGAAATAATTACAAGACGTCAGATATATGATGATAAAAAGTTAATGAAACACTCGCACATTCCACGAATCACCGTTTTAGTAACTACAACCAAAATTTCAGCACACGGATTCCACGAATCACCGTTTTAGGAACTACACCCAAAATTTCAGCACACGGACGAAAAATGGGAAACTAAAATTAAAAGCATAATTTTTTTTAACTCAATCAATAAAAATTAACAAATAATTCTAAGCAATATTCACTATATCCTAACAATAACAATAATAATTAATATAAAATTATTATTATTATTTCAATTCCAAATCATATAAATTACTCAATCTCAATTTTGGAATCATCTCAGAATCCATATAATTTTTGTACATTTGTATCATATGTGTAACTTTTGGAGTTTCCCATCATTTGAAAACATAATCCCTTAGGGATTACTGAATAGCAGAGTCTTCTCTGCACCGATATATATATATATATATATATATATATATATATATATATATATATATATTATATACATATATTATATACAGGGTGTCCCAGAATTAACTATTTCAATGAAATCGGACAAATTTTTTAAAAACACACTTTTATTTATGTTTATCATGTTTAATGTGTGTTAAAAATGTATAAATTTCTAAATTTTTTCATAATTTTATTTTCATAATTTTTTCATTATCTGGTCCAATGAAAGACCGTCTGAAGTCATAGAATGGCAAAGAGACTCTCCAAAAGTTAACGTGTGGCTTGGAATGACCAAATCCAAAATTTATGGTGCTCCATCTTGTTGAAACACAACATTATCAAGAATGCCATCATCAAGAAGCTGTGGTTCGAGAAACTGCTGAAGCATATCAAGGTAGACGGTACCTGTTACAGTTGCTTCCGCAAAGAATGGGCCATAAATTTTGGATTTGGTTATTCCAAGCCACACGTTAACTTTTGGAGAGTCTCTTTGCCATTCTATGACTTCAGACGGTCTTTCATTGGACCAGATAATGAAAAAAATTATGAAAATAAAATTATGAAAAAATTTAGAAATTTATACATTTTTAACACATATTAAACATGATAAACATAAATAAAAGTGTGTTTTTAAAAAATTTGTCCGATTTCATTGAAATAGATAGTTAATTCTGGGACACCCTGTATTATACACAAGTGGTCAAAATTCAAGGTGCATCATCATCAGAATCAGAAGTACGCAGCTCAGGGCCACAAGCTACAGTGCTGGCCCCACTCGTTCATTATCATGCTAACAGACGTAGACAGTGGAGTAAACAGCAACAGTATAGTAACATTTGCAGACGATACAAAGATCAGCAGAAAAATCAGCGATGCAAATGAAGTGGAGGCTTTGCAGAGGGACACGAACAAAATATATAAATGGTCAGAAGACAACACTATGACATTTAACACCGAGAAATTTCAGCTCTTGTGATATGGTAGAAATATTATGCTCCAGATAGACAAAAAATTCAGAGAAGCACGAATCGACTTGGGGGGGGGGGGGGTAATTAATGACCGATGATGCCAAATTCGAGACAAAATCAGATACCAATAAACAAAGCAGAGAGAGTCGCGGGACAGGTACTAAGAACGTTCAAAAGAAGGGACATTTCGGTAATGATTCTCCTGCTGAGAACACTAATCATACCAAAACTTGAATACTGCTCAGTTTTGACATCCTCATATAAAAAGGAAGAAATTAATAAACTAGAAGAAACGAACACACATTTCACAGCCAAGATTGATGGCTGCAAAGAACTCAACTACTGGGAAAGACTACGTAAAGTAAATCTGTACTCCCTGGAAAGAAGAGAGAGGTACGTACACCATAATCTACATATGGAAAATGATCGAAAAACTGGTACCAAACCTGACTAAACCCAATTACCATGCAAACAACGCTGGAAAATAGGAAAGGCAGAATGTGTAGTGTTCCCAAATTAAAAGCCCGACAAGGGACCTCCTCAACTCTGAAGGAAAATAGCTTGGTCGTTAGAGGGCCAAGAATTTTCAACCAGCTTCCAAAGGACCTCAGAACGTTACAAGGGTCAAAGTTGAAGTCTTCAAGAGAAGACTAGATGTCTGGCTCAGGACGGTACCAGATGAGCCGGGTGTACCTGGCTATGTACGGTGGAGCGCGCAAGAGAGCAACTCGCTCTTCCACCAAGCCAGGACTAGAAGCGGGACCACCAGCTTGACCTTCGTGTGAAGAAAGACTGACGCATATACCAGGTGCAATCCAAAAGTTCCCGGACTGGCAGCGTGGAGCGCTAACAGGCCATAGTACTGACTTGGGCCGCTAGATAGCGCTAAACAGCTTTATCGTGAAGCAGTGTGACGAGTTACCCAGGTGATACACGGACGCGTTTTTTCTTTACGAGCGTTTTTGTGCGTTAGTGTTAGTGGTTTTATGCGATTTTTGCGAGAAGAGAAATGGCAGACTTGAAGGAGCAGCGCGTGTGCATCAAGTTTTGCTTCAAACTCGGCAAAACTGCGTCGGAGACTCACGAAATGCTTAAACAAGCATTTGGTGATGACGCCATGGGCAGAAGCCAGACTTTCGAGTGGGTCTCGCGGTTCAAACGTGGGCAAACGTTGGTTGAGGATTCCGAATGTTCTGGTCAGCCCTCAACCAGCAGAACCGACGAAAATGTTGAAAAAGTGCGTCAGGCCATCCACGAGGACCGTCGGCGAACGATTAAAACTCAACATGAGGCGTATCGCTGCCAAATCCGCTCTGTCTGTGCAGCAGTTTTTGGCCAAAAACAACATGGCAGTGGTCCCCCACCCTCCTACTCCCCGACCTAGCCCCCCGTGACTTCTTCCTGTTCCCCAAGATGAAGATCCGGCTGAACGGGCGACGATTTGACGACATCGAGGAGATTCAGGCGGAATCGCACGAGGTGCTGAACAACGTCCCCAAAATGGAGTTCCAGAGGAGCTTCCAGCAGTGGGAAATTCGCTGGGCCCGCTGTATCAACTCCCAAGGGGACTACTTCGAAGGGGACAGCAGTAATTAGAACCTAAGGTAAGCCTACATTTTTCGTCGGTACAGTCCGGGAACTTTTGGATCGCACCTCGTATGTATATATATGTGCCTCGGTGGTGTAGTGGTTAGCCTCGCTGACTACGAATCCATCCGCCCCGGGATCGAGACCCGGTGACGGCAGCCAGCGCGCAGCAAAACCCAGCTGTTCATCCTTCCACACAATAAAGAAAGTGGTTGGTAGATAAATGGGTACCCTGGGTGGCCTAGAGGTTAAGACGCTGGGCTGCTGGTGTGGCGTGGTTCGGATTCCACGTTAAACTGTAGGGCTAAGGTGGAGTGAAAAAAACTTGACCTTCGTCAGAATGAACAATTCGGGCCGAAGCTAACGAAAGGTGTGTGTATAAGTCTTGTTTTCACTTTTCTGTAGTTGTTCCGAATTGGTTATACCAATTAGAATGGAACGTTCACTTTTTCATTTACTTCGTTTCTTTGTGTATATAATAATACTTTAATCTATATAAATGTGTGTGTGTGTTGTGTGTGTGTGTGTGTGTGTGTGTGTGTATTTTTATTTTGTTGGCCTCGACTGACTACTTCAAGCGGTCTGGTATCAGAAACGAGAAAATTTTGATGTTGAGTAAAGATATGATTGGGGAATGTTGGGTTTCCGGTAAAATGGCTTCGACATTTTTTTGAAAACTTCTTGTTACAAACTTAACTTTTGCGGATAATTTCTAGCCTAAGACTACAATAAACGTTAACCTTACTTATAACTAGAATACGCAGGAAGTTTTTCAGTAATTTTTGCTGCACAACCCTGACAAAGGCTTCAAATTTTCCTGCATTCCACTCCAGACCATATCCCGAATATTATTTTCATGATTTTAAGATTACGCAATATCTAATCTAATGCGCTATTTAGTGAAACAACTCGCAAATATCAAAAATAAACCTGTCTAAATTCTAAAACGAGTTTGGATTTATCGTATGATTATTACGCTGCTCCGCACCACTGATTGAATATCATACACGTGATCTTCGTATGATAAATGACGAAATGTCATATTTTAACGTTATTGATCAAAGAGTATTGGAATTTATGTACACTAAACTATGGTTTGACTACTGCACCGAATTTTTTTTTTTTTTTGCATTCATTTTTGTCTCCTGCGCCACACGGGGTGAGTTTCGCTCCGTTTGTGACATTTATTTTATAACTTCGTTGGGATTTGTTTTTATCGCTTTTATGGATTTGTTTACACACTCGTTTTTACATTTGCTGATGATGAATCTAGTTAAATTCGAAACGCCCCAGTGAAATAAATGTTTTATATAAAGGCCTTGGTCTTATATATATATATATATATATATATATATATATAGGTGGGGTGGAAGGAGAAAGAGAGAAGTTTGGTGCGCGTGTGTTCGCGAAAACGGGAGGCAACCATGAGCCTATTGGCAGTGCCTGTCCTCAGTGAATGCGAATGAGGACATTAGTATAAATCATGGGTCCTAATGCGACCTAAAAACCCACTTTCGAATCGGCTTTATTCCAGACACGCTCAGAGAGCTCCGAAGGCTTTGTGCAGCTATCAAGCCGTCCTCGAACACTGGAACGGTGGGACGGAAGGAAGAGAAAAATATTATTTTATTTTACAAAGCGTTTCTGTCGTTAAGACAAAGGCGGAGCTTGGCAAAATATTGGCAGTTACAGCCATGAATTTCTCATTGGAAAAATCCTCCCTTTTTTTTAGGTTGGCTTTTTTTTTATTCTCTCTCTTACGTTCACATTTGCTGTTAAGAGCATTTTTATTCTAAGCCTTTATATTGTTAAGCATCATATATATATGCGCCTCGGTGGTGTAGTGGTTAGCGTCGCTGACTACGAATCCATCGGCCCCGGGATCGAGACCTAGTGACGGCAGTCGGCGTGCAACAAAACCCAGCTGTTCATCCTTCCACACAATAAAGAAAGTGGTTGGTAGATAAATGGGTACCCTGGTTGGCCTAGCCCTAGAGGTTAAGACGCTGGGCTGCTGGTGGGGCGTGTTTCGGATTTCACGTAAAAATGTTGGTCTGAGGTGGAATGAAAAGCTTGACCTTCGTCAGAATGAAAATTCGAGCGGAAGCTAACCAAAGGTTATATATACTGTGTATATATATATACAGGGTGGCGTAAAATTCGTGCATCAGAGGAATTTTCAGTGTTGACTATATTTTTTTTTTTAGGTAGAGGATGGCTGCGAAATTAACAATAGACGAGAGGGGGAGCTTGGATTTAATGTATGGAATACCAGGTACAACAAATCGATGAATCGGTACAGAATTTAAATTCTGTACCGATTCATCGATATATATAATATATATATATATATGAATAGAAACGACGTAAATAGGGAGCGTCTCTGCACACGGGGAAGAGAAATAACGAATAAATGAAAAATGAGCCGAACCGCCCGGGAATTGAACCCAGGGCCTTCCAATTGCCGGTTGGATGCGCTACCATTCCCGGGCGGTTCGCCTCATTTTTCATTTATTCGTTATTTCTCTTCCCCTGTGCAGAGACGCTCCTTATTTACGTCGTTTCTATTCATTTATATACTGCGTGGTCATTGCAGTTAAATGCATATATATATATATATATATATATATATATATATATATATAATTAATTAACGAAATCATATCCGCTATTTCGCTTTCAATCGAGAAGCGTGAAATAATTTAAGGTATTATGCTCATCCGCGCTCTATTTCAGAAAGATGACCCCCCACCCCTACCCCTACCCCCACCCACCCTCATTCCAATCTCGAACCCTTAAATTAATCTTTAATGAAGTTTTAAGGATTAAGTATTTTAATTTTAATTCATTCACATTTCTTTTTAGAAGTAATTAAACATTTTAATCCCATAATTGACTGCGTAGTCCAGTAAAAAATAGTCAATATTTTTATGGAAGTCATCCCTTAATTAAAAATTCTCTCTCGTTTTTTTTTTTTACCGTTTTCTCTCCCTCTAATTTTGCGTCGTCAGCTAAATTGGTGACGAATCCCGCTCTAATCCATTGATGATGATTGGCAGTAGGCCTAATTCACTCAGAGCGCCATCCCAATGCCATTTCACGAGAGACAGACTCTAATAAAATCCCATAAAACTTCCTCTTGGTTCGTGCGAGAGAAGATCATTTAATTCATTTTTTAACGTTGAACACGATTAAATTTCTCTCGATATTCTTCAGAGGCGAGTTTTAAAGGATTTCGGAGGACAGATGCGGAAAAAGCTTTTTGGTCAAGAGATACTTCACAATTATCATCGTAATGTGTCGTATGAAGGGTCTGCAAAGGTCAGAATGGTTCACGCAATTTATAATTGAATAGGAAAGAGAAAAATTCCGGGTCTCGATTGAAATGGCGGAACATAAAATTCAGGAATTCTAATAAAGTTTTAAGTGAAGCACCATTTGCCTTAATATCTCTCGTACTAATTCAAATAATCCATTACAAGAAGTCATTCTAATGACAGGACGAGAAGAACTGTAAAGACAAGGACTTCAATAAATATGAAAATGCCAGTAGAGGGATGACAGAAATATGAAGTCGTCCATAAAATCAGATTTAGTTACCAAAATAATCAATCACTCAATTTGAAATTTTATTGTCAAATATGTAATACTACTTTGATATTAATAACTCCAAACTTTACTATTTTTGGAGAGAGAGAGAGAGAGAGAGAGAGAGAGAGAGAGAGAGAGAGAGAGAGAGAGAGAGAGAGAGAGTTACAAGGAGTTACAAGGACAAGAGGAAGCCTCAAAGACTTCCGGTCCACTCTGGGAGGTTCCTGATATTAAACAAGCTTATTTTTCTTTCAACTATCCTAGCAGTAGTAGAAAACGGAACAAAAAAGTATAAGGCTCTCTCCCCACCCTCCCTGCCACAGTCAGGTATGGAAAAAGGTTGAAGAAAATACCTTGACCCTGGAAAAGTAGCCAAGGAAATTTTACAGGAAAGTGGAGAATATGTAAAAAGCTCTATAATTAGTATGCCCACAGAGACACCGTGCAAGCGAACTCCTGCAGAGTTACGTTATATTTTAATCTTAAACCATGAGAGTATTCAGTACTTTGTCTAGCCTATTTTTAAACACATTTACACTTTGGCTGGAAACAACCTCTGAGGGAAGTTGGTTCCAGATATTAACTATTTTATAGGAAAAGAAATTCCCGCAGACAGAGGTCCTAAATGTCTTTAGTTCCAGTTTAAACCCATTATTTCTTGTCGGATTGGCATTAAGTGAGAATAAGTTTCTGTAATCTACCCTGTCTATTCCAATGAGCATCTTTAAGCCTTGAATAAACTGACCGCGCAACCTCCTCGTCTCTAAGGTAAAAAGATTTAGGCGCTCCAATCTCCGTTGATAGTTTTGCACTCTCATTGAAGGGATCAATTTTGTAGCCCTTGCTTGTACCTTTTCTAACCTTTCTATATATCCTTCCTGAGGGATGGAGACCAAAACTGCGCACAGTATTCCAGTTGAGGTCTAACTAGTGAATTGCAGAGACACATTACAGTTTCCTTGGTCCGAAACTGGAACTCTCTTTTAATATAACCTAATATTTTTAAGGCCCTCTTTTCAACTTCTGCACCATGCTTCAACAGTTTCAGATCACTGCTGATATAGACTCCTAAGTCTTTCTCTAGATCCGTCTCAGTCAAGTTCGTTCCCAAGAGAGAGAGTAATCGGTCTTCGGGTTTTTATAACTTATGTGCATTACTTTACATTTGTCCAAGTTGAATGGCATCTGCCAAGTAGCAGACCATTCGCCCAACCTGTCAAGATCGTTCCGAAGCGTTCTTACGCCCTCCTCAGTACCTACACTACTTCCTAATTTCGTACAGTCTGCAAATTTGGAGATTGTACTTAGAAGACGTCTATATCGTTAATATAGATGATAAAAAGTAAAGGACCCAGAACGGAACACTATGGGACACCACTGGTGACGGGCGCCCACTCCGAAGCCACTCCATTTATTACCACTCTCTGCTTTCTATCTTTTAACCAATCCTCAATCCAGTTGGAAGCGAGCCCGGTGATTCCGTGTCCTCTGATTTTAGCCATCAATCTCGCGTGAGGGACTTTGTCAAAGGCTTTTTGAAAGTCGAGATACACTACTGTATATCCATTGCCCTACTTGCATCGTACAGTGTATGCATATTATGGAAAAACTCTAACAGGTTTGTCAGACAGGATCTATGTCACCTAAATCCATGTTGATAATAAAAAATCAGATTGTTAGATTCAAGGTGATACACAATACGTTTTGTAATTGATTCCAACAGTTTGCCGACAACTGATGTTAAACTGATCGGGCGTTAATTACAAGAATTTTCCCTATCACCCATTTTAAAGATTGGTGTTACACATTTGCTAACTTCCACTCGGTTGGAACTTTCCCGAACTCGATTGATTGTTTGAATATGGTTACTAAGTCGTCAACAACATTGTGGCTAACCTCTTTTAATACCCTTGGAAGACATAAGTCATGGCCAGGTGATTTGTATTTATTCATCTTATCAATTAATTGCTGTACCTCATTTCTCATAAAACTTATGATTTCTACGGGATGATCACCGTCATATGTAATCCGAGGACTTGGTACTTCTATTGAGTCTTCCTCCGTGAAGACTGTAACGAAGAACTCGTTTAACGTATTAGCTATATCTTTATCACCGAATTTCAGTACGCCATTTCTATCTTTTAGGGGGCCTACATATTTTTTAATTGGCTTTCTGCTATTAACATGGGCAAAAAATTCTTTAGAGTTAACTTTACAGAGTGAGGCAACTCTAGCTTCTTCATCACGTTTGGCTGATCTAATTAAGGACTTAACCCTCCTACGTAGGTTTATCTAGTTTTCTGAATTAGTCTGGTTGAAATGTGACTTAAGTAGTTTGTAGGCTATTTCTTCCCGGAATAGCACTGCTAATTTCGTTGTTAAATCATTTCGGCGACTTTGTTGACAAGGAAACTATTTTAGGGGGTACAAAAGTGTTCTGTAATATTCTAAACTGATCCCTATATGAGCTCCAGGCAGGGCCGGATTAAGACCTTTAGAGGCCCTAAGCACTTAAAAGATTTTGGTGCCCCATATATATGTAATTCAAAATATAAACAAAAATAAACCATAAAATAAAATTTTATTTTTTGAAATGAAACAAAACTTACAGTAAGATGGAAAATAATGTTTATTTTTGTATACTTCCACTTCATTTATATTTGAAAAGTTTTCTCCTACTTTTTTTAATTGCAAAGTCTTTGATCAGATCCTCAAAACTAATCTTACGTAACACATCTGCTTCTATACTTAGTAGAGATAAGGCATCCAGCCTGCCTTGTTACATAGTTGTTCTGTTGGTATTTTTAATATACTTCAACTGAGAAAATGAACGCTCAGCTGAGCAATTTGTGACCATTAATGTTAAAAATATACGAAAGGCAATTTCTACATTTGGGAAGGCACACTCAATATTGTCTTCTACAATTATTTTATAAAGTTCAGCATGACTGAATCTTGTTTTTACATTTACTGTAGCACATGAAAATATTTAATCTATATGTATTTTTAATATGGCGCTCAAAGATTTGATATAAACAAAATAATAACGCAAAGCGTAAAGTGTGATTACAACGAAATATATTTATTCTCTCAAAAGGGTTGTTGTTCACTACAAATTCAAACAATGAAAAAAAATAAATACTATATATGAATATTAGGGTGTCTCTTATTGGGTAGTCAAAAATTGAAATGTTGAATTATTTTATCTGCGCCCCCTAAAATAGTTCCATTTAGCATAAAAACTAAAACTTGAAAGTTTGACACAAATTGGCTCATATTTAGGGGTCGCCCCCGGCTAATAAAAATGGTGACCATGGCATAATAGCTCCTGACATATGATTATGCTCATTATACACATAATTCCTTCCTTCTTTTTTTAGTTTGATTCGTTTTTATAAGTATAGGCCTTCTTATTTATCATTGATCCTTTTCTAACCTATCCTTGATGTTGTTAGAATCCATCCTTTGGTCCTCAATCCTTCTTTATCCCAATCCTTTTTCTCCTATCCAAAATCCTTCCTGGCTCTTTTTTTATATACAATCAGCAATGAAGCATTGCTACAAAAAAAAACCGTTAGTTTATTATATAGAGATAAATTCAAAATGCCAGTGCTATTTACATACTTTAATTAGCATTATTTCCTTATACAACATTTATTTAATATACAATGATTATACAATATGGTGTATTTTAAGGTGCGACCTCATTGATGGTTATTTTTTGAGAAGAACAGTTTTTGATGGAACTGGGTGACTTTGGCGGTGTTTTGCAACAATTTGGAGCAGGAACTGGAGCTGCTCTTCCCCCACTGTCAATTTCTTATTCAGCTCTTGAACTAAAGCTACTGCACGTTCTGCCCGGTCATTTACAACAGATAGAGCTGCAACAATAGCTCTGGCCCTTAAATATTCACAGTTGGATGTCCAAGTGCTGGGTGCCTTGTTCAGAAATCCTTCTGGCAAATTCAGCTTAGAAAAGAATTCTCTAGTATTTCTTGTAACAAGTTGGTGTAGTCCTTCAGCAGAGCAGAAGGTCGATTCAGGAATCCGAGGACGCTTGGGTGGTCTATCAGTGGACTCATCTTCTAATGCCTTTACCATGCGTTTCTTTACATCTGTAGTAATTCGCTCATCAAAGAAAGCAAGACCAACTGCTTCTTCAGACAGGTACCATAAGTGGTTAGATAGCTTTTTTTTTAGTTGCATCAGAAATCTTTTTGTTAGGATAATTAATCAATGACCTCATAAGGAGCCAGTCATTAAATGGGGTTTCAATAGGGAGTGAGGATGTTGTCCAAGCCTTCATATAGATGAGAACAGAAAAAAGGGAAAGATCTCGAATTCCTCGTTCTTCAGTCTTAGTCATCTTGAACTGGTTTCGAAAAAGCCACATCTTGATAGAATAGAGCGCTTTGGACATCCAGCGAGCTCGATGCATGGCACCTGGTGCACGAAACTTGATGCCTTTATTTATTGGGGACACCTCCAAAAGTTCTTGATAGTCATCCCGTAGCATAGGTGCCTGGGATCTAGCAAACTGAATTAGTTCAGTTTTAGACTGGATAATTGCTTCTTTAGTAATCGTGTCTGTCTCACCTGTTTGGAACTGGCTTTGATCAACAGAAGTCCAATTGTCACGAAAACGCTTAAAGATCAATATCTCTGGACCAGTTGATGTAGATCCCAATGTTGCTTCAAATGCAGCTCCCAACAATAAATCTAAAACATGGTGTCTACAAGGCAAGTACAAAACATCATGTCCCAATTTTGCTTCGATGAGAGCACAGGCTCCACTTATTGACCCGTGTTTGAAGCTGTTGTATCGAAACAAATTGCTTTTACTCTCTGTAATTCCCCATTCATTCAGGCAGTTAAAGACGGCTTCAGCTTGTGCTTCTCCAGTTGAGTTTGGGATTTTGGGGACACCAAGCAGCTGTTCAACACCAGGTCCTGACACAAGTACTGGGAGACGATCAATGTGCTTGTGCGAGGTGAGGTCCTCCATCATCTTGCCATCCCAGTGGACTGTCATAGAACATTCTCCATGGAAATGCTCCTTAAGTTCTTTAGCATGACGAGCTCGGTTCTTATTTCGAAGGCGATGGATAGAATGTTGGTTTATGTTGTAATCTGAAGCGTCCAAACCAAAGCTTTTAGCTGCCTCTGCGAGGATAAATGTTGCCTTTCTAGAGGAAATTTGTGTACGATCCAGGGCAGCAGACATCTGAATAGTCATGATGTTTTTCATGCCTTGTTTTTTCTTAGATTTTGGTAAAGCACAAGCTCCTTTGGGCTCCTCCTCCTCATTCTCACTTTCATCAGTGTTGCTGGAAGATGTGGAAGAAGCCAGTACAACTTGACTAGTAGACGCCTCCATCAAAGATTCTGACTTTCTTTTTCTCTCTGCCTCAGCTTCCAACCGTTTGACTGCATTTTTTGTGCGGTGAAGATGTACAGTGTCCACACCACCGATTGAGCCAGGACGACCTTTTTGTCTTTGCAGTTGAAGGAACTCCCAGTCCTCACGATTCTTGATCAGCTTCTCAGCGTCTCCATGGGCGATGTCAAAGATTCGAAGCGTCATTGTAATTGGGTAATAATGACAGCTCTGACCGGAGCGCATTAGAAGGTTCAAAAAGTAAATTAGCATAGAGTTTTAGCCTTGTAGGTATATTGATACATGTAAGCTGGGCTTACGAGAAATGTTTTTGTTGTTATAACTAACTACAGGGATATTTTTATAAAAATAATAAATTTCTGCTCAAACACTGCACAAAAACCCCCCGCACCCCTCTAGTGACGCCACTGATAGAAACACAGATCATGAAACACAAGTCAGGTAAAATTTCCATTGAACTAAATTAAATTCTTTGTGACAAATAGCAACATTGTTTAAAACTTCATAATATGTGTATAAGAGCATAAATTCTAATTTTTTCATTAAATTCATTAAATTTTTTTCAAACACTAATAACAAAATCAGTATAAATAATTGTGAAAAATATAAATAACATAGTTTATTATCTGATAATAGCAAAAAAGAAGTATAGTGATACACAGTTACACACCTTTTACTTATGACAGCAGAACACTGAATGATGACAAATAAACAATTGCAACATAATCTGGAGCATTCTTGATGAAACATGTTTAAACAGGTTGATCTTGTCTTATCAAGCAATATTTTCAGCTACAAACTTGACAATTATCTCTAATATATTCATTTAATTGAATTCATCATAAATATGATGATTAATTAATTAAAAACATATGTTTAGTATACTTGACAACTGCTAGTAATTTCAAATATTAATTGCATAAATAATAGCTATATTTTATGAACTTTAATAAGCGGGGGCGACCTCTAAAAATTGTTCAATCCAAAAACATTTTTATATGTGATGTTTTTTCAACCAATGGAACTGGTTGAGGGGGCGCAACCTAAACAATTCAACACTTCGAAAATAAGAGACACCCTAATTAGGGTGTCTCTTATTGGGTAGTCAAAAATTGAAATGTTGAATTATTTTATCTGCGCCCCCTAAAATAGTTCCATTTAGCATAAAAACTAAAACTTGAAAGTTTGACACAAATTGGCTCATATTTAGGGGTCGCCCCCGGCTAATAAAAATGGTGACCATGGCATAATAGCTCCTGACATATGATTATGCTCATTATACACATAATTCCTTCCTTCTTTTTTTAGTTTGATTCGTTTTTATAAGTATAGGCCTTCTTATTTATCATTGATCCTTTTCTAACCTATCCTTGATGTTGTTAGAATCCATCCTTTGGTCCTCAATCCTTCTTTATCCCAATCCTTTTTCTCCTATCCAAAATCCTTCCTGGCTCTTTTTTTATATACAATCAGCAATGAAGCATTGCTACAAAAAAAACCGTTAGTTTATTATATAGAGATAAATTCAAAATGCCAGTGCTATTTACATACTTTAATTAGCATTATTTCCTTATACAACATTTATTTAATATACAATGATTATACAATATGGTGTATTTTAAGGTGCGACCTCATTGATGGTTATTTTTTGAGAAGAACAGTTTTTGATGGAACTGGGTGACTTTGGCGGTGTTTTGCAACAATTTGGAGCAGGAACTGGAGCTGCTCTTCCCCCACTGTCAATTTCTTATTCAGCTCTTGAACTAAAGCTACTGCACGTTCTGCCCGGTCATTTACAACAGATAGAGCTGCAACAATAGCTCTGGCCCTTAAATATTCACAGTTGGATGTCCAAGTGCTGGGTGCCTTGTTCAGAAATCCTTCTGGCAAATTCAGCTTAGAAAAGAATTCTCTAGTATTTCTTGTAACAAGTTGGTGTAGTCCTTCAGCAGAGCAGAAGGTCGATTCAGGAATCCGAGGACGCTTGGGTGGTCTATCAGTGGACTCATCTTCTAATGCCTTTACCATGCGTTTCTTTACATCTGTAGTAATTCGCTCATCAAAGAAAGCAAGACCAACTGCTTCTTCAGACAGGTACCATAAGTGGTTAGATAGCTTTTTTTTTAGTTGCATCAGAAATCTTTTTGTTAGGATAATTAATCAATGACCTCATAAGGAGCCAGTCATTAAATGGGGTTTCAATAGGGAGTGAGGATGTTGTCCAAGCCTTCATATAGATGAGAACAGAAAAAGGGAAAGATCTCGAATTCCTCGTTCTTCAGTCTTAGTCATCTTGAACTGGTTTCGAAAAAGCCACATCTTGATAGAATAGAGCGCTTTGGACATCCAGCGAGCTCGATGCATGGCACCTGGTGCACGAAACTTGATGCCTTTATTTATTGGGGACACCTCCAAAAGTTCTTGATAGTCATCCCGTAGCATAGGTGCCTGGGATCTAGCAAACTGAATTAGTTCAGTTTTAGACTGGATAATTGCTTCTTTAGTAATCGTGTCTGTCTCACCTGTTTGGAACTGGCTTTGATCAACAGAAGTCCAATTGTCACGAAAACGCTTAAAGATCAATATCTCTGGACCAGTTGATGTAGATCCCAATGTTGCTTCAAATGCAGCTCCCCAACAATAAATCTAAAACATGGTGTCTACAAGGCAAGTACAAAACATCATGTCCCAATTTTGCTTCGATGAGAGCACAGGCTCCACTTATTGACCCGTGTTTGAAGCTGTTGTATCGAAACAAATTGCTTTTACTCTCTGTAATTCCCCATTCATTCAGGCAGTTAAAGACGGCTTCAGCTTGTGCTTCTCCAGTTGAGTTTGGGATTTTGGGGACACCAAGCAGCTGTTCAACACCAGGTCCTGACACAAGTACTGGGAGACGATCAATGTGCTTGTGCGAGGTGAGGTCCTCCATCATCTTGCCATCCCAGTGGACTGTCATAGAACATTCTCCATGGAAATGCTCCTTAAGTTCTTTAGCATGACGAGCTCGGTTCTTATTTCGAAGGCGATGGATAGAATGTTGGTTTATGTTGTAATCTGAAGCGTCCAAACCAAAGCTTTTAGCTGCCTCTGCGAGGATAAATGTTGCCTTTCTAGAGGAAATTTGTGTACGATCCAGGGCAGCAGACATCTGAATAGTCATGATGTTTTTCATGCCTTGTTTTTTCTTAGATTTTGGTAAAGCACAAGCTCCTTTGGGCTCCTCCTCCTCATTCTCACTTTCATCAGTGTTGCTGGAAGATGTGGAAGAAGCCAGTACAACTTGACTAGTAGACGCCTCCATCAAAGATTCTGACTTTCTTTTTCTCTCTGCCTCAGCTTCCAACCGTTTGACTGCATTTTTGTGCGGTGAAGATGTACAGTGTCCACACCACCGATTGAGCCAGGACGACCTTTTTGTCTTTGCAGTTGAAGGAACTCCCAGTCCTCACGATTCTTGATCAGCTTCTCAGCGTCTCCATGGGCGATGTCAAAGATTCGAAGCGTCATTGTAATTGGGTAATAATGACAGCTCTGACCGGAGCGCATTAGAAGGTTCAAAAGTAAATTAGCATAGAGTTTTAGCCTTGTAGGTATATTGATACATGTAAGCTGGGCTTACGAGAAATGTTTTTGTTGTTATAACTAACTACAGGGATATTTTTATAAAAAATAATAAATTTCTGCTCAAACACTGCACAAAAACCCCCGCACCCCTCTAGTGACGCCACTGATAGAAACACAGATCATGAAACACATGTCAGGTAAAATTTCCATTGAACTAAATTAAATTCTTTGTGACAAATAGCAACATTGTTTAAAACTTCATAATATGTGTATAAGAGCATAAATTCTAATTTTTTCATTAAATTCATTAAATTTTTTTCAAACACTAATAACAAAATCAGTATAAATAATTGTGAAAAATATAAATAACATAGTTTATTATCTGATAATAGCAAAAAAGAAGTATAGTGATACACAGTTACACACCTTTTACTTATGACAGCAGAACACTGAATGATGACAAATAAACAATTGCAACATAATCTGGAGCATTCTTGATGAAACATGTTTAAACAGGTTGATCTTGTCTTATCAAGCAATATTTTCAGCTACAAACTTGACAATTATCTCTAATATATTCATTTAATTGAATTCATCATAAATATGATGATTAATTAATTAAAAACATATGTTTAGTATACTTGACAACTGCTAGTAATTTCAAATATTAATTGCATAAATAATAGCTATATTTTATGAACTTTAATAAGCGGGGGCGACCTCTAAAAATTGTTCAATCCAAAAACATTTTTATATGTGATGTTTTTTCAACCAATGGAACTGGTTGAGGGGGCGCAACCTAAAAAATTCAACACTTCGAAAATAAGAGACACCCTAATGAATATATATAATTCAGTTTTCAACAGCTTATAGGCTATAAGCCGCGATTATAATAGTATAATAAATCCATGGTAAATCCGACAATGGAAAATTTCTGTGGTGCCCCCCTTCCCTTGATGCCCTAAGCACGGGCTTATTTTGCTTAATGGTTAATCCGGCCCTGGCTCCAGGTGACTGACATCCTCACTTATTAGAACTTCAAGCGTGTCTAAACTACTTTGGATTTCTGGAAAGCAAATTTTGAAAGCGTCCGGTCTTTCACAAATCTTTTCGCGTGTATTAACTGGAACCCTGAAGTCAAACCTAATCAAATTATGATCGCTATTACTCAAATTTCCACCAATAGTCAGGTTAGAGACTAGGTCATCTTCGTTCGTGAATATGAGGTCTAGTTTATTATTACCCCTTGTAGGACCGCCAACCCACTGACTTAAGTTATCATCGGCAAATTCCAACAGTCTTGAACCCTCGGTATCAGCTGTTTTGTTCTCCCAATTTAAATTACCACAATTAAAATCACCAAAAATCACACTGATCTTATTATTCACTATTCTGCTTAATTGGTTATACAAGTTTATATCCTTATCAACGGGGGTAGTGAGGTGGCCTATATACGAGAAATAGATGCACAACTTTATTAGAGAGAAAGGGTTACAAGGAGTTACAAGGAAAAGAAGTACCTCAAAAGGCCTTGCGGCCCATACCGAGGTGGTACCAATGGTAACGGGTGCCAGGGAAAAATCCATACACCCTCAAATAGTGTGCAGGATTCGGTCTAACCTTTTCTTGAACTCATCCACAGAAGAACTGTTCACAACTTTTGAAGGTAGCCTGTTCCGCGTGTCACAGATCTTATAGGTAAAGTAATTCCCACACATACTAATACTAAACCGTTTCAAATCCAACTTCCAACCATTGTTGCGAGTTGGGTTATCATTTAAACTAAACATTACTTCTAAAATCGACATCGTTGAACTCGTGTTGAGCTTGAAAACCTCGATGAGTTGACCGCGCAGACTCCGAGTTTCGAGCGAAAACAAATTCAGGGCGCGATTGTAGCCCATATGCCTAATGGAAGGGATTAACTTTGTGGCCCTCGTCTGGATTCGCTCCAGCCTCTCAATATCTTTCCTGAGGGTGGGCGACCAGAACTGCACGGCGTACTCCAGATGCGGCCGAACCAGAGAATTGTACAAAGAGAGCACAATCTCCTTGTTCCAAAATCGAAATTGCCTCCTGATGTAACCCAACAGCTTCTGGGCTTTCTTTTCCACCTCTACGCACTGTTCGGTAAACTTAAGATCGCTGCTAATTAGCACACCCAAGTCCTTTTCCAAATCAGTGGCCTCGATATTACTCCCCAACATGGAGTAGTCCGATTTGGGATTAGCGTGACCAATGTGCATCACCTTGCATTTACCCAAGTTAAACGGCATTTGCCATTTTTCGGACCACTTTCTTATCCTAAGTAGGTCCGCATGCAGTTGTTCGACCGCCTCGGGCGTCCTAACATTGGCCTCAAGCTTGGTGTCATCAGCGAATTTGGCGATCCTACTGACGATGCCAGCGTCGATATCATTTATGTAAATGATAAACAATAGCCCCAAAACGGAGCCCTGAGGAACCCCGCTACTGACCAAGGCCCAACCCGAGCTAGCCAGGGTTGGCACAGAAGTGGGTAACCCGTTTTTCCCCCACCTGGGTTTTTTAACCCACTTGAAAAAACCCGCTATTTTACCCACCCAGGTGGGTTTTTTCAAAAGTTGTCATTTCTTTTATATTTATCTGTATTTTTTCATTAAAATAGGAATACCATTTGTTATATTATTTATAATTACTAACTAATGCTCTATAAACTAAACAGGTTATTCAATCTACGTAGGACATTAAAAAGTTTAGTCAATAAGTTTACATTTGTATTGCAGCATTGAACAGTAGGTTATGAAACTCATTGAAAAACAAAATTAAAATACAGTATGTGTGAAATGATCCAAAACCAAATAGCAAATTCCAGTATTTAACTATTAAATTGTTATAAAACTACAAGACAGTATGGCCCATAAACATTTTATAATTACTCCATTGTCTCCATGACCATATAATCAGAATCTACCTCTAGAGGTGGAGTTGCTAAGCGCAAGTACCTGTGTATGTCAATTAATTTTGTGGCCTTATCTACACCTAGCCTGTTTCTTAATTTTGTCCAGACCAAACCAAAAGTAGAGAATATTCTCTCAATGGGTGCAGAACTTGGGGGACAACTAAGCAAATGTTTAAAATATTGACAAAAATCAGCTGGCAGTGTTCTTTTTTTTGCTGTGCGATTTTCCATAAGCTGCCACCATTTTGCAGGTCTATCTTTATACGTGGCAAGAACTTATGGTTGAAACACTGAAGCTGGAAATATTCCACCATCTTTAATCCTAAAAGCCATGAACTGTGGGAGAAACTCAGGCTTGTGAGTTGTTATCCACTCTTCTGCTTCATCATCTTGCTCAGCACTCAGTTTTGCTCCTGCATAAATAAACACAAGAATATCAATACGAGAATAATGTCAATCTGGGAGGAATAATTGATTAATTTTTATTTATTTCTAAATAGATATTATAGCAGCTCAATAAAAAAAAATTTACTATATAGTAGTTAGCTAAAGACCATATACACACCTATTTAAGTATTGTACATTACTAGATATTTTAACATGTACACTACATACTACGGTATTTGAACTAAAAATCTTGAGCAAAATACAACCACAGTGCGTGTCTAATCTAGCATAGGGTAAATAAAAAAAAATACCTAGTGCAGAAGAATCCATCAAGTTGGCAATATAGAAGAAAGGTTCAATTGCTTCATCCATTCTTAACTTGATGCTTGATCTGTAAGGTTCCAGTGCTTCACTTTGAAGTAGACTTATCCAAACATCAGTTGCAGTGGACAATGTTGCTGAATCACTTTGGAGCTGTAACGAAATATTTTTGTTTTCATATTCTATGGTTATATAATATATAAAAGTACTTATAGATGTGAATGTGCTACATATGTACATGTAAAATTATGTGAATAATACATGTTTATTTCTATTTATTTACCATATTGAGAACTTCAGCTACTTCTGTAATTTGCTTTTGAAGGTCTACTATCTCTTTGTACAGATGAGTGTTGGCCAAGACTTTTGCTATATTGTCATCGATCTTTTGTTCATTGAATATATCAACATATTTATAAAAGTTTTTTATGAATGTTTCAGTACAAGCTTTTTGACTATTCCACCGAGTGTCATTAGGTATTTGTGGCATCATTCCTCCTTTTTCTTGGAGCCATCCCTATGAATACAAAAAAAGTTATATTAATTCCTATTTATAAAGATATAATTCATTCAATACAAGTTACTACTGTACAAGAAAGTAAAAATTAAAACTTGAGCCGTTTCATATTAGAATAAATAGATACTTTATCAAACTAATTTGATAATTTTAATTAAACTTCATAATACTGTAGCTACCATGACACATACATGAGGCTGATGATGGTTTCTGAAATATTTTTGAACTTCAACTACATGTTTCATAACAGTTTGAGGAGGTGTAACTACTTTTTCCAGCAAATTAAGGTACTGGGCTGAGCAGCCATATGCAATGATGTGGTCCACTTGTTCGTCCTCTTTCATCAATTCCTTCATTAGTTTCATTTTAGCCTCATTGTCTGTGCATATTGCAAAAACCTGTTGTAGAACACAAATTTTTATTGTAACATTTTATACCAATTTACAGATTGAGTACAGGAATAACCATCAGAGACTTGGTTATGTTCTAAAAAAATCCAAAATTTACATATAAAACATTTCAAATTAGTTAAAGTAAAAAAGATTAAATTATATATTTCATTATATACTATATCTAGGAACCAAATCTCTGACTGTCTGTACAATAAATTCAGTACCAGTATTACAATATTTTGCAATATTTTATTTCAAATTATTTTGTAAGGACGTCAATGATTATTTTCAGTTTCAAGAACAATATGAAGAAATTTTTTTTATAATTAATAGTATTAATTACAATTTAATTATTGATAACTATTGTATTTTACACAAGTTCCTGTTCCCAGATGTATATTAAAACTTATTTTTTTAATGATCAAAGACAAAATAAAATTGTGCAATTTATGGAATCAATATCTATGTAAAAGCTCACCTTTTTGTTGTACTTTTCTTTGATTTCTTCCACTGTTGATTTAACTTCTTGCAGACAATATTCTGAAGTTTTCTTTGCAGATCCTGAATCAATGGCTTTAAGTAGAGGTAGGGGGTAGAGGAGGGTCTGAGGGTCATGTGCTCAGATTTGAGTGATCATAGGCTCAAATGACAGCTTTTCATGCCAATAACATGATTCAAGCAAAAAAAAATTGGTTTTGGCTTATATACAAAAATTGCACTCAAATTTACTCGAAAACCACCATTTTTTAGTATGTTTGCAATTTTATAGCTAAACCGCTTCAAAACTAAGTCTTATAACATAAAAACTTATTTATTAACATATTATTGAATGTTCTGCTGCTCTTCACATGAGATATTAACCTTTGTACATTTCTATATTTCAGATAATTTACATATTATTCTATCTTTTTTGTTTAGAATACAGAAATTGGTGATTGTTTTACTTTTAGCACTTTTGTGAAATAATGTGATAAAAGTTTGGAAAAGCAACGCTTTAAAATCAGCCGATCAGTAGCAACCACGCCTAGCAATGGCACAAAAGCTAGTGTTCATTTTTGGTGACAAGCTACCTACTTGGTATGATGCAGCAATCGCAATATTTTCAGAGGCGACACAACCAAAAAGCTAAAAATGTAAGTTTTTGAAGTCTATATGGTCTTACAACGTAAGTGCAATATTGATATGTTAATAACTAAAGCTCATGACTGTCTTTTTTATTGTAGGAGTGCAACAATTCATGCATGCAGTGTAGCTCTACGACAAATCTGGATCAAGTCATTTGGTGAAGAACATGTTCTGACTATAAATTCTATTAAAAGAAAACTGACAAAATTGGTTGAGATTTATCACTCACAAGTCTACATCCGAGGTACATTCTATTTTCCTTTCTTATGTTTCGCTGGTAATAAAGTAGGATCACTTCATCACTATATTATTATTAATTATTATTTGTTTTTATAGCCCATCGCAAAAAAGGGAAGAAGAAAAAATCTGGGTCCAAGTGAACCTAATCCTTGCGACAACTAAATAAAACGTGGAGAAGTTTCACACCTAAAGCAGGATCTGGTGAGAAATTTAACAATGTGCAGTAAATAAGCCTAGCTTATCTATTTCTATAAAACATACTTACACCATCATTCTATTTCGCAGGGATATGTCCAGATAGCCTTTTGGACATTGGAAAACAAACTGAAGAACTTACTGGCGATGAAAAAGCATTCTATGAAGATCAAAAATCCACTCGAATAGCACGAATCAGTGAAGAAATTGACATTGAATACATACAGGAAAAGGCTCAATTACACATGGCACAATTAGAACAAGAACAAAGGGTAGCAGCTGAGATTGATTTTGCAATGGCTGATGTTCATTCGAATGAGGATGACCAAGATGACAATCACTCACCTTCAGCTGGAACTTATCAAAGTTTGAATCGCTCCGGGCTAGTTCGTTCAACCATGACAATGGTTTCAGCCACCACACAAACAGATGACATATTTGTGAATCGACCAAAACTGAGGAAAAATATTAAAGTGTGCACAGATGAAATCAAATCTACGTGTGCTAACCTATCTACAATGTGTGGAATTTCAGTTGAAACTTCTCGACTTGCTGTACAAATTGTTTGCAAGTATTTGTACAATCATGAGCTGTATTTAAGTAATCCAACAGAAGATGTTTCCATGGAAAGTGTAGATACGCTTGAAGATGGTCAAGAACCACCAGAAATAAGTCTCGTATACCCTTAACTGTTTCAGAATACAAGAACTATTTGTATGTGATCCCTTCCGCCAGAACAATATCAGATTACAAGCAAATGCAAGCATCGCAAGTTGAAAGAGATGCTTCAATGTATCTACTTAACAAACCTTTGTCTGTTAAGTCAGTACTTCATTATGATACAACATCCCGAAACAGCAGTGATGGTGAATGGCCGGCCATTTTGTTGAACTTCTCTGATGGTACTGAGTTTGTGGTAAGACCAATGTTCTTTGCCTATGAAGATCGTCAGCAAATTTCCGACTTACTAATCGAAAGCCTGACACGACTGGCAAATGCAGCATCAATCGAGACTGATAGGGAAGTGACAATAAACAATCTGTGGGAAAAAATAGACTCATTTATGACTGATGCTGTTGCAAAAAACTTGAGGGTCACCGAATGCATTGCAGCAGCGATTCAGAGCAACTATCAGCCCATCCATCTTCTATGCAAGAGCCACACTGTGAGAAGAAGGGCATGAACAAGTGGCGGTACCCAGCACAAGAAGACGTTCAGACAGTTCAGCACGAACAAATTCTTGATGTCGTTGTTGAAGGTGAATGGAAGTTTGATTCCCGTATCAACCGATTCGCCTTGATTAACATTAATGATATTGTGACAGCTTTCAAGCATGCAGTGCAAAAAATGAAATAGAAAATCAGTCATAAGAACGGTGTGCTTTTAATTTGCATTTTTTGTCAATAAATGATTGGAAAACCACAAAATGTCTGGATTTTGAGCTCGAACAGGCCAATTTTTCTCCAAAATCACTCAAGCGTGACTAAAATTCTAGCATAAATTTATCAAAAATATAATACAAATGACAATTCTATTTGCTACCAAAGATATATATCAAGAACTCTAATCATTCCCAAGCACACAGTGAGTATTTCCAAAAATCATAATTTTGACCCCCCCTAACGCTGTTTTGACGCTAAAAATCAGTAAATTGTGGTGCAATTTTTGTATACACAATTTTCAGCAAAAAACCTTTTCAAAACTTCATATTCATGTATTTTCACACAAAATGAGGCTATGATCACTTGTGTTTGACAACATGCCATTTTACCCCCTACCTCTACTTTAAGTAGAAATGATGTTTGACCTGTGTGCACTGATGAGGCTAATATAAGGTTATTCTTCACAGATGACCATCCATCCATGCATAATGTCAATATGCAATCGGCTGCACTCAACTGTTCTTTCAGACTATTCTCTACATCATTGTAAACTTCATCCAACAAATGCCCTGCTAGATCCTTGCGTGATGGAGTCTTATAAACTGGTCTTGCAATATTCATCATTTCTTTAAAATATTTCTCTTCAGCAGTCAGGAAAGAAAGATTGCTAGCATAAAAAAATCTTGCAATTGCTTTGTCTATTGCTTCTTGCTGTGCTGGAGTTGTTACAATTGAAAAATCTTATTTTTGGCTGTACACTGTACAGTTCTCTGGTGGCTATGTACCCATTCTTGAACTGACTTTGCTTTCTTTTTCTGTGGTGTTTTGAATTCTAGTACTGAAGCAGTTGATGTTGTACTTGTGTTTGTTTCATCGTCAGAAAGCATCAATTCTTCATGCGCTTCATCCGAATGGCTTCATGACACAGGCGGCTTAGGTGAAGGGTTTTCATAGCCTAATGATGTAACTCGTTTAGGGCATTTATTTAAATGGGCTTTTATCCGTTCAATTTTACCACTTATTTCAGTGTTACAATACTTACATATAACTTTATTTGTTCCTTCTACACTTAACACTTCATTCCATTCACCCTTACTTTTTCTTCCTGCACCTGCTACACGTGACATTTTTCTTTGTAAATAATATGTTCAATTTCATATTTAACTAGACCTATAGTCTATTCATTAATTATAATAAAGATTTTTTAATTAATTATATATATATATATATATATATATATATGTGTGTGTGTGTGTGTGTGTGTGTGTGTGTGTGTGTGTGTGTATAATACATTATAAAATTATTTTACAATCAACCTTACACACAAAAATATTAATAATTATAGCTGACAGCTATCAAAAAAATTTACTGTAGTGTACAGTATTTAAATAATAGTTACAATCAAGTGTGTAAACTCTTTTTCTCACTACTGGGAAACACCTGAATACTGTACATTGCATTATTTGATCCTTACTGACTAACCCTGAAGTATGAACAGAGCACAACATGTTCAAACAAGTTACACAGATTACTCCCATGAATTGTCACCCTTTGGTAATTGGGTGGAAATCTGTTTCAATATGTCTGCTGTCAGGGGTTGTTGAGTTTGCTAAATGAGTTGTGTGTTTATCTAAAATACAATACATGAGTCATGAAATATTTTATAAATTAAATACAGGTGTATTTTATTGTGTCAACTGTATTCCTTTCATAAATGTTTTTATCTTATACCTCTAAACCATTTAGCAGGTATAAAAAGATAAATAACATTAACTATTATTGTATTGGAGACTTATAATAACATACTTCTGGAAAAACCCGATTTTCCCCAATTTTGTTCGAGTTTTATTGAAAAAACCCGGGTGGGCTGGGTTTCTTCAATAAAGTTAGCAATTATGCCAACCCTGGAGCTAGCCCCTTTAATTACAACCCTCTGCCGCCTATTCTTCAGCAGTTTTCAGTCCAGCTACCTACTTCCCCACCGATACCCAGCTCGCGCACTTTGACCATTAGCCGGCGGTGAGGTACCTTACGAAAGGCTTTCTGAAAGTCGAGATAAATATATCAATCGTCCTACTCTTATCATTAGAGACTTCAAAAAAGTTCGTAAAAGTTTTTATGAACTTTTTTGAACTTTTACGAACTTTTTGAACTTTAAGTAGTTTTATGCACTTTTTGTAATATTATTATTAATAATATTACAAAAAGTGCATAAAATTACTTTAAAAGTCCAAAATACTAATAATTTATTAATATTTTTGACTTTTAAATAAATTTATTAACTTAAACTTCAGTGAAATAAAAGAGTTTGTGTTAAGATTAGATCCTGAATCACAAGCGATCGTGGATACTCAAGAATTACTGGACGATTCAAAGCTACCACAAGATATTGCTTTCATAGCATCAAACTTTAAATGCTTGACAGATGCAATAAAAAAATTGGAAGGTCGTTTAAGTCTAGTGGATGCAATCAATGTTGTAGAAAATGTAAAGACAACAATAATAGGTTCATATAAAGACAAATTAGAAGATGTTCTGAAAAATAATCCTGATTTCGAGGTTCTCTCCAGATGTGCTCAGATTTTGCAAGGAAGAGGAGATTACGATTTTCAGTGCTCTCCAGAGATTGTACGCGCCTTAAAATTTGCTCCAATAGTTTCAGTCGAAGTTGAGCGATTCTTTTCCTTTTACAAAGATGTAGTTGTGCCAAAAGACTGAACTTAACTTTCGAGCATATAGAAGAGAATATGATTCTTCAATGGAATAAAGATATTGCTTAACATGTTCAATAACTTCTGTGTTTGCTTAACGAGTAAAGTAAAAGTTTTTCTTTGGAGTTTCATAGTTTTTATAATTTTGTATTTTTTAAAATCTAATTTTGTCTTTTAGCAAGTGCAATGAAGAAGTATGCTTTATGATGTGTAATTCTTGATACCTATAATTGATAGATCTAATTGATATGTAATGAATTTATTATGAACTTTTTTGAACTTTTTGGCAAATTTAATGAACTTTTTTGAACTTTCAAGGCATTTTTTATGAAACTTTTTGAAGTCCCTACTTATCATACTCACTCCACATGACGTGGAAAAACTCAAGCAGGTTGGCAGTTCCGCTCAAGATTATTTATACCTATTGCACACTAACGTACAAGCCACAAATATTGTAATGAATATAAAATAGACAAAAGCATACAAATTATATCATTAACATTTATCCTTTAAAGACATTCGAAGGTACAATATTACACGTAACACTCTTTTTTATGCGGGAAGGAGGGATTAAGGGCGAATGCCCGCATAAACGCTCCCCCCCCCCCCTTCATAAAGGAAGAGTCAAAATCAAGGTCCAGGGTTTTCGAGATGCCTGGACACTGCGTTTGAAACATTGAACGTCATAGGCACAGGGAAAGATGGACTGAGGAAAGTTGTTTCGGAGTTGACTGGTTGAGTAGATGAAAGATTGAAAATGTACGATTAACCCTCGCATTAGAGAGTTGGACAGAAAAGGAATGAGATGTCGAAAGTCTGGTACTGCGTGCTCTCCTTAAAGGAGGAGGCATGCAGTTAGTGTTCAGAAGAGCAGCGTCCGTTATAATAGAGGGATTGAAAACAGTAAGAGGCGAGGAATTGATGAAACGTAAAGCCTTTGATTTCACACTGTCAAGTAGGGCTGTGTGGGTTGAGCCACCCAACACATGAGAAGCGTACTCCACACAGGGTCGGACAAGACGCCTGTACATAGACAGCAATTGAGTCGGGGTGAAGAAACCACGCAGCCAATACAGCACAACCAACCTCTTAGAAACTGTTTCAGAAAGAGAGTATGATCTCTAAAGGAAAGATCACGAGAAAAGGAAATACGAAGAATGTTAAGAGAAGAGGAAAGACCGAGTTGCGTATTGTTCAAGGTAGGAGATAAACAGTACGAATGCAAAATTATTCATAACCCCCAGAGTCCAATAACCTGTTGAAGCCCCTCGTGCCTATAAAATTGCACAACTTCGAGCTCTATGAAGCAAGATAATTTGTAATTCATTACATACGTGACAACACTACGAAGAGAACATCTTAAATCAACGTTAGGTATAAACCGGAATGGGGGTCACCTCGCTATTATTTACACATTTGACGCACTTACGACAAAAGGTGAGCACTGATGGAAGACCTTTGAAAGATTTTTTTTATTCCCATTTGCATGAGGCCAGTTCCAAGAAAGTTGGAAAAAAATAACATCTTCGTCTCCACTGTTGCCTTGATAATAAAGAAATGGAAGCTGGCTGTCATGGCAACTGTGGCTGGAAGAAGAAAAAAGGTCCTCCCTGAAAGAGCCTTCTGAAAAATCATTCGTGGTGACAGTAATAAACCAGATAATCCTAACCTGGTCTACATGGTAGGACTTCCTAAAAGAAGCCTTTCTTGAAGCAGTAGCGTAAAGTGAAGAGGTTGTAGTTTGTCAAGACCCATCTTAATGATCCACAGGATTACTGGGATCATTAAGATGGATCTTGACAAACTAAAACCTCTTCACTTTATGCTACTGCTTTTTGGGAGGACGGATCCAACGTTATTTTTGACGGAAAGAGAATGAAGTCCACCGAAAAGAACAAGGTTCCGACCATGAAGCACGGTGGTGAACCAATATACTTTAGGGGTTGTTTTTTCTCTTCCGGCACTGGAAATCTCGTACAAATCAACGCTAGCGAAGTATGAACAGTCCTTCGAGCACAATTTGAGGCCTCTAAGAAAATTTCGTCTTGGTCGACCGTGGGTCTTCCAACACGATGATAACCCCAAACATACATCAAACTACTAAAGCATAGTTGTAAGACAGGAAAAAAAATGTTCTGGGACTGGTCTGCGTAAAGACCTACTTCACTGGGACATCTATGGCGAGACTTCAAGAACGGTATTCACAAGCGAAAGCCTTCAAACTTGAAGGGATTTGGAATAATATTGTTTAAAAGGATGGTCAAACATCCCAATTACCAGATACCAAACGTTGGTTAAAGCCTAAGGAAAGCAATTTCTTGCAGTCATAAAGGAATGAAGAACTTTTACAAATTACCTATTAAATAAAAGAGGTATGAATAAGTTTGCAATGACAATTTATAAATATAAATAACATTGTATGCTACGGATTATATTGGGTTCCCTCTGCCTTCGTGTGTGATTTTAAAAGATAAATATAAAATAACTAATGCCAGTTTCTTTACAGTATTTTACACTCATTACAGCATTTTTGACCTCATATGTTATAGTGGGGCAGATAAGTGAATATACTCACGGGGATCTTTCAAGGTAATTATTCGTTTTTACACCCAGTCTGTTTTTATGATGAGAAACTTCTCTGGTCAATTTTGAGGTGTTTTGCACGAATCTGCCATCCGTTTCCTGTGCAAATGCGTAGTTTTCGAGATATCGTCATCTCGAAAACTACGCATTTGCACAGGAAACGGATGGCAGTTTTGTACAAAACACCTCAAAATTAACCAGAAAAGTTTGCTCTCATCATTTTCATTTAAACTAACGAAAATATCGCGACTTAACCTAACCACTCATCAAGGGTGTAGTTGACCTAACCGGGCATTCAATTAACCTAACCGGGCATTCAATTAACCTAACAGGTTAATATTGGTTATTTCACCTAAATATCTTCTGATCTTTTCGTCTTAGGCACACTGTCACATTTCGGGCAAGTTAAGGATGAGAGAATAACGCCGTAATTGATAAAAACATCCAATCCTTTGTCTTCATCTAGGGCACATGACGAATCAAGTTCTCAAAGTCAAAATCACACGAATGGCACGTCATAATTCTATCACAAACACCACTAAACTGAATCCAAATGGAAAAAAAAAATAGCCAGAACAAAACCCAACCAACTAATTAAGTCGCAGAGGAGCGAAAAAATAGCATAATCAGGAAAAATATGTTATGAAAAAAGTACATTATAGCCAAAACAGGAAATATATTTTATTAAAAAAGTACATTTGAACAAATTTGCACAACATAATATACGGTACTGTATATATATATTTTCTTAGTCAAATAGTGATACAAGCACCAAAATTGGCATGGATACCCATCTGGGACTTTTTTGAAAAAGCCCGTTCGCCACCTAAAATTAAAAATGGCCGCCGTTGAAATACTTATTTCACTATAAAATTTGAAAGTAGTCCGATTTGAATGATCTTGGCATCAAATCGTATGTTTTTTACCATGGAGAAGCTGAATTTACAACCTTAAAACTTCTCAGAAGCTTCTTTCTACCATTTGTAGCACAATGACTGAAAATATATGCAGCTTACTAATAATTAACTTTCTTATTTTTGTTTCAGAATTCAGCCAGGGCGTGAACCGTTCATCGTCTCACAAGATGGCCAGTTTGGCTGAATTACCATTTAAATTGCAAACTGACTGGAACAAATGTTGTCTGTCAAATCGAGAAGGACGAAGATCTCAAATCACCACCAACCCACTATCCATGTAGTACTGAACATGATGGCTACTCTATGATTGCGTCAAATGTTCCACTCTTTCAAGCCATCAATGATCTCCCAATCGTTTTGGATCCAGCAAGATTAGATGAAGCGGCGGCGTAGAAAAAGCGCTGAGAAAGAACAATGCAAAATACCATCAGAGCTGTCGACTAATGTTCAACACCACCAAACTGCAACGGGCAAGGACGAGAGTAACTAGTGCTAGTAGTACAGATGAAGGATGCAGCAAGATGCAAGTACGAGAGAACAGACATTGTGTTTGATGTCTACCGGCCATCGAGTCTGAAGGCCGAAACAAGGTCAAAGCGAGGACGGGGAGCCAGACGCAGAGTGACAGGCACAGGCAAAATGTCCCCACACTGGCGGAGCTTCTTGAGACACAACGACAACAAGACCGAGCTCTTGAACTTCCTGGCTGACAAGATTGCAGAGATGTGCACACCAAACACGGTCATCGTGACCAAGGAAGAAGATGCAGTCTGCAACCAAATGATCCGCCTGGATGAATTGGCTCCCTTTAACCATGAAGAAGCGGACACGCGGATCTTCGTGTATGCCAGACATGCAGCAGCACAGGGTAGCAAAGTTGTCATGATCAAAGCCAGTGACACAGATGTCCTAGTCATAGCAGTCAGTGTTCTGCCAGCCCTGCAGGAGTTTGGTCTGCAGAAGCTGTGGATTGCTTTTGGTCAAGGGCGGAACCTGAGGTGGATTCCTGTACATGACTTCAATCCCTCACTTGGACCAGAGAAGACCAGAGGAATTCTCCTCTTCCATGCCTTCACTGGCTGCGATGTTGTGTCGGCCTTCTGTGGGAAAGGGAAGAAGTCTGCATGGCAAACCTGGGATGTATGTGCCGAGGCCTCTGATGTCATCATCAAACTCAGCCAGTACCCGCCAACAGTTGAAGACGACGACCTGAAGATCCTGGAGAAGTTTGTAGTCACTATGTATGACAGGTCCAGTACAGCTGCGGGTATTGATGACGCACGGCTCGACATGTTTGCTCGCAAGCAGAGGGCGTACGAAGCCATTCCTCCAACTCGAGCAGCTCTCCTTCAGCACGCCAAGCGCGCGGCCTACCAGGCAGGCTGCATATGGAGTCAGTCAACAATGTGCCAGCCCGAAACCCAAAGTCCTGCTGACTGGGGATGGACACAGCAAGGTGACCTGTGGCAGATCTTCTGGACAGCACTCCCACCAGTTGCGCAGAGTTGTCAACAGCTGACCAAGTATGGCTACAAAACAGAATGCCGTGGAAGGTGCAAATGCTATCTCTTTGGACTCACCTGCACAGCACTGTGCAGCTGCGAGGATTAGTTCAGAGTGTACATGTGGACAGCAACACTTATAAGTGACAAAGTGGAAAGTACAAAGACAATAAAGGACAAACAAGTACTTTCATAGTTACCTACGTTTAAAAAAATAAATAAAAAAGTATACAAAAAATCCTGTGTCCATTCATAACCTCAGAAGCAAATGAGACGGCGCAGGCGGAGCTAAGGTCATTAGATAACCGAAGAGCACTCATTTGTGGAGGTATGAATAGCATGGCGACAGCTCCATTTATTTTTATAAATTTGGCTAAGTTGTTCACATAATCTGCTAGAAATGGTGGAAAGAAGCTTCTGAGAAGTTTTATAGTTTTAAATTCGGAGTCTGCATAGTCAAAAACATATAATTCGTTACCAAAATCATTAAAATCGGCCGAGTGTATCAAATTGTGTGGCAAACAGTATTTCAATACAGCACATGGCCATTTTGAATTTTTAGGTGGCTAACGGGCTTTTTCAAAATAGTAGTCCCAGAGGAGTATTCATGCCAATTTTGGTGCTTGTATCACCATTTGAAAGATTGTTTCACTTATCTGCTCCACTATTAGTACGCAATGGTATGAAACACTTTAGCGCAGCTGCGGATTTGATCATTTTTATACACTCTCTAACTCGATGAAGATTTTGTTTAATCAAATATCATTTTCCAATTCGTCGTTAACCCAGAAAGCGAGCGAGGCCTATCACAATAAAAGTATACTTATCTTTTATCGTACGCAAGTTAATTTTTATTATTGTTTAGAATAATAAATTATTTAATTCAACCTACAAATGTAATTTTCATTATGGGGTTACGTCGACCCAACACTAGTCGGTATATGTGCGGTCCCATGCTGGCCTAGGATTAAGAAAAATAAAATATAAATACTAACAGAGTGGAAAAATTCTTTGAAACACACACACACACACACACACACACACACACACACACTCTCTCTCTCTCTTCAAAACCAGTTATAATAAAAAGTGTTCAAAAAACTCTCAAATGTTTATTTAGGCGAAAATTATTTTCCCTTTATACTGTATATACGTGAAAAATACATCAGATGTTGAAGATAATTTATATAAACCGGCCTTTCAAATTCGATAAATAATAAATTCCTGTGCAAAGATAAATCAATCTCGTTCAGACAGAGGAGAGATTAAATTTTTTTCACCTTATTTTTTTAACGTCTCCGATGATTACGAAGCTTTTCGCATGAAAATGTTAAAAAGCTCAGAACGTCTACGTGCGGTCACATGAGACCCGAATAAAATATAAACTGAAATGACGCGGGTGAAAAAAAAAAAAAGAGTGCACGTGAAGATGTGGGTAAAGATGTGGGTGAAGTTGAAAAGAAAAAAGGGAGAAATAAGCAACCGTTTCATTCATTTAAGAGGTTCGTGAGAACGCTTAATCTTCCAAAATGGTACCTTAAGTGAAAACCGTTTAAATTTATTTTGAAAACTACAAAACAACACTCGTAATAATAATAATAATAATAATAATTACTTAGGTTATATTCAAGTGTGCATAAAATTATTCTTAATCTGGGCCGGGTTGTTTAACTTTCGTAAAGGCAAAGGTCACGTGACGGAGCTAACCTACAGCTTTACGTGGGATTCGAGCCATCTAAAAAGAGCCGCTACATCATCTAAACGCGCAAGACGAACTACAATCCAGCCCCAACATCGATTAACCTCATTGATCGAACGGGAAGTGGTGTCGGGAAGTGGCCCGTATTATTCTCAAAAACAGACCCTTAATTACTCGTACAAACATTCCTATTATCCTACACTAAACAATGTTTCATCAGCCAGTTATATCAAATATTCAAACAGCGATCCCGCATCCCTTAACGAAATACTGAATAGAGACACATGGCGAGAGTAGGCGACTGGCTGAAAGCCAATAAATTATCCTTAACTAAAAATAAAACAAACTTTCCGCTAATAACAAAAGAGAAATTAATATCAAACTTCATTATTATTATCGACTTTCGACTTGCGAATGATATCGCGTGGTACTGAAGGGAAATTATTAGGAGTTGTGTTTGATGACACACTATCCTTTCGTCAATATATTGATGATGATAATAATAATATAGATCACAAACTATCGAAATTCTCGTTTATATTAACAAGATTACATTTCCTTCCCACAAATACGCTTACAACGCTATACTTTTCTCTAGTTTATCAACGTGTCGCATACAAAATTACCGCATATGGAAGTGCACGTGATTACATCATCAACCCTTTAATCATAAACCACAAGAGAATTATTAGAAAAATAAGGTCACCTGAAAATCAGAAACCCCAGCCTTCTTTAGTTAGCTCTATAAGGCTAACTAACGAAAATATCACGACCTAACCTAACCAATCGTCAAGGGCGTGCAGTTGACCTAACGATTGGTTAGGTTAGGTCATGATATTTTCGTTAGTTAGCCTTATAAGGCTAACTAAAGAAGGCTGGGGTCCCTAATCTTCAGGCGATCCAAAAAATAAATAAGAGCGATTATAATGGTCATACATCAGAAATCTTCGAGCAATTGCTGTAATTAAAATTTAAAAACGTGTGAAGTACACAGCTGTGCTCCCTAATGTTCAGAGTTGCCAAAAAAAAACAAAAAATTTACCTTGATTTAATCAAGAATATGATAGACAATCATCTACGTCACGAACATCAAACAAGGTATAAGGAGAGTGAATACTCAAAGGCAAACTACGTATACTCTTCAATGTATGATAATAGAAATTTTTACACCTATTTAACGGTGTAATTACGAAAGAATCAACAGAATGAATTAAAATCAATCAATGTTCTCTCATCTTTTATAAAGCGATTAAAACTTAATAAATTCCAAAATTACCGAAGTCACTCCTTCCTTCCTTTATTATTATTATTATTTATTATTATTATTAATTTGCCGTCGTCATCGTTAAAATTAACATTATCCTTCTAAAAATCTCTCCCTCTCACTTTTCCCCTCGCATTCATCCTCGTTTCATTATCCTTCTAAAAATCTCTCCCTCTCACTTTTCCCCTCGCATTCATCCTCGTTTCATTATTCTTTGTATTAAGCTTCTAAGTTTAGTATATCTTTTTTAGTGTGTAAATTTCTTTCAGTTTTAACTCATTAGCGCCCATTGGTAGAATTTCCTACCAACAAAATTGTTTGTCATTATTGCAACACTTTTTTCGTATTCACGTGATCTTCGGTACGAGTCATTGATATGACGTAATCTAAAAGATTGCGTCATATCAATCACTCGTATGCGAGTTTCCTTTAGTTTTTTAAGTCTCTTATTATACAAATTTATAAAAAAATTTGTAATCTAATATACTGGGTGATCCAGATAAATGGGACCCATAAAAAAAAGCCAAATATTCTTAATATTTAATTCCTTTCATAAAAACTATATATCATTCGAAAGAGTAGAGTTACAAGTTTATTATGAAATATTTATTTTTTAAAAATGACTCCTTTCAAATGTGCTCCATTAGTTGCCAAGCATTCCAATGAATCCAGTGTTCTCGCTTGTAAGTTCTGCATCACTTTTGCAAGAGTGTGCGGTGGTATGGCCTGTATCTCATTGTGATGGCGGCCTTCAATTCTTGCAAGGTCGTTGGGTATTTCTGTAGACCCTACTCTTTAAATATCCCCAGAGATAATAATCTAAGGGAGAAAAATCCGGAGACCTTGCGGGCCATTCAACGTCTCCAAATCTTGAGATTAACTCGCCTGGAAACGTTTGACGCAAAACTGCCATGCAGTTCCTCGTGGTATGGCAGGTAGCTCCGTCTTGTTGGAACCAGTGGTTTTCTAGACAAAGATCTCTTAATTTAGGAATAAGGAAATCGGTCAACATTTTTTCGTAGCGATCACCATTTACAGTGACCGTGTTTCCGGTGGAATCCTCGAAAAAGTACGGCCCTATGATCTGAGATGCAGTAAGACCACACAAACAGTTACACGCTGACTATGCAACGGGACTTCGGTAATATTCAATGGATTTTCTGTTGCCCAGAAACGACAATTTTGTTTGTTTACAGTTCCATTCAAGTGAAAATGGGCTTCGTCTGACATAATCAAAGTTGCTAGAAAATTGTTGGTGTCATTACCTTCTGTTGGATCCATTGACAGAATTGTCGTCTTCGTGCGAAATCTCCATCGTTTAGTTGTTGCACTGTTTGAATTTTATATGGAAAGAGCATTAAATTTTGCTTGAATATACGGTGTGTTGTTCCATATCCAACTCCTAACAGCTGAGAAGCACGTCTGATGCTTATGTTAGGATTATCCTGTACAATTTCATGAGTTCTGTTAATGATCTCGTCTATCCTTGCTGTGCGCACTCTTCCAGTTGGTTTTCTTTTTCCAATGCTGCCAGTTAGGGAAAAATTTCTGACACACCGACGGATTACTTTCTTAGAAGGTGATTTTGACATCTGAAAATTTGTCTTGAAAGATCTTTGAGCTGAAACTACACTTCTTCCATGCTCATAATATTGCTCAGTTATGAAACGCAGCTGTTCCACAGTCCATGCAGTCATCTTGAAGGTTAGTTTTAACTAACACTTTTATTTTGTTTTGTATCTTATCTTGTCTTGTATTGTCAAAACCTATACAATCCTGTACAAACTTGTAACTATCCTCTTTCGAATGATGCGTATGATTTTATAAAAGGACTTATACTTTAGAGTTACAGGGGTTTCTTTTGGGTCCCATTTCTCTGGATCACCCTTTACTATTGAGCCAAAATGTGTCTGTGTGTGTGTGTCCGCTTTTTCGGAACCGTGCACAGCCTAACGGCACATCGGAAAAGTCTGCAACCACACAACTGATAGCCCATGAGCTAACGATGTGCTCTGTCAAGTTTCCCGGTCCTAGGTCACCGGTTACTGGGTCCGAAGGCCCCAGCACCGCGATAAAACTACAGAAAAGACGCAGCCGTGAAAATCTTGAGCTTCACACACACACACATATATATATATTTTATATATATATATATATATATATATATATATATATATATATATATATATTATATATATATATAAGGGTGGTTCACAAGCATAGGGAAAATTTAGCATCTGAGATTTCACTTTTGGGTCATTGTTGCTTTTGTTCCTACACTTAGTGTGAATAACTGTGTGAAGTATGGTTGGTCTACGGTGTCGTTAAGAGGTCGCTCAATCATGCATGACGTGTCTCACTAATGACTGATTACACTAGGGAACAACATTTTTGTTTCTTGAAAACTATTGGTGTTTCTTATAGAACTTTTGATGCTAATTCCAAATATGGTTTCAGAATTTTTCTATCACCCATAGTTTTCGAGAAAATAATATTTCCATTTACTGAGAGTTTTCCCAAAATATTAGTTAAAATTAAGTGTACTAATTTAATTTCACTTTTTTTTTCCAGGTTAACTATATTAATAGTATTTTTTGCATTAAAAAAACATAGCTATTTAAAGAAAGATTTTTAATAAAAAGAAAAAAAAATTTCAAGTTTTGCTCAAATTTTAAAATTTTTCATAGTAGAAAAAATTGGTTTTTCATTCCAAAAAGTTTTCCGTGATTTCAATAATTTTCCGCCAGCATGAATCGAAACTGTATTAATCCCAGAGATACATTTTGCTACGTATGTGGAGAACTGACCATAATGGCACAGAGGAAGACGATTGTACGGTTTTTTCGGTGAACCTTTGTGGTAATCGGACGTTCCTCAATTGCTTGTTTCGACAAAGTTCAAATTCTTTCTAACTGAAACCAGGGGTGTGGTGTTAAAAAATCTTTCCAGGGCTGCAGTCGAGATTGATCCTGCGTTTTGGAATTATTTTTTGACTGGTATAGGATCACTCCAGTGTTTTTGTACTTGTTTGTTAAAAGATCTTGGCAAGGCATAGGCCTTGTCGGGTGTTTTTGGTAACGACTGTGGCCTAGCTCATCTTATTGGGCTAGGCCTGTCCTTAGTGTGCCCTATACCCCAACCCTGGGGTATAGGTTATATTACTCCCTACATCCAATCATGAGTAAAGGAGTAACTTCTAAAAGTACTAAAAGGTTACGGGTTGATGATTCTAAGACCCTTGAGTCGGCTCGCAGTGATGACTTGATGGATTGAGTACGGTCATTAAGCAAACTGACCATGCTATCACTTCTTTTTGCAAGAAAAGTTCTAATGAAGTTGCTCAAAGATTAGATACTCAGGAACCATCTAGTCTTACTCAACCCTTGAATTGTCCTACATCTGCTGACCTGCTACCAATAGTCCAACCTAATTTTCCTATTGAGCATGTGTCTTATATTTTTTTGAATAGCAAAGATTTATCAGTTCCCTTAACCAAACTTAGTCCTTTTGGTGTTAAGAAGTCTATAGAGCTTATTTGTGGTGGACCAGTGAAATCTGTCGCCTATTGTAGGTCTGGCTCATTACTCGTGAATACCATCAACTCGAGACAGTCTCAGGCTCTCTTGGGTACTAAATCAATTATAAATGGTCTTTATGAAGTTGAGGCTAAGATTGCTTATAATTTGAATAAAATTCAGGGTATTATTTTTGCCCCAGAACTCCTTCATTTATCAACTGAGGAAATTTTGACTGAATTAAGTCTTCTACCAATTCTGTCCTTGGTATAAAACGTTAAATAAAGGTCGAGAGAAGATTCCTACTTCTCTTTTAGTATGTACTTTTGGTGGGACTACTCTTCCTAGTAAACTATTCTGTGGATATTTAGCGTATGATGTCAAGCGATATTATCCTAATCCTTTACTTTGTTTTAAGTGTTGGAGGTATGGACATGGGACAAGACTGCACAAATAGTAACAGATGTCTTAAATGTGGACAAGATCATGATAAAGAGACCTGTGTATTGCCTGATAAAGATGTTTCTTGTATTAATTGTAAAGCTTCTCATTTTGTTAATTCTCGACAGTGTCCCCATTGGATCAGAGAGAGTGAGATTATTCATATCAAATTTGATGATAATTTGTCTTTTCCTGAAGCTAGACGTAAGTACTTTTCTCATTTATCTCCTCAGATCTCCTCTGCATCTTATGCTCAAGTAGGTACCCAGAATTTGTCTAAATCTCTTACATATGTGTCAGTTGGAACTCAGTGTGAATACATACAGCCAGTAATGCTTCTTCCATGGCTACAACAAGTACTACTCCTTCTATCACTACTATTTCTCCTATAAAGAGTTTACTCAGCTCATCCAATGACATCCCAAACTTTTCTATTTGGGATATAATTAATGAATATAAGAAACTTTCCGAATTGAATCTTCAACCTAAGGCAATTGTTACAAATTGGCCCTCATGCTTGGGAAACAAGGAATACCAAAGAGTCACATAGATAGTAGGATGGTTTTAGGATTCTCTTTGGAGATTAATTTCTTTTTACCACTTTTATTCATCATGTCTGTTAAGTTATGTCAGTGGAATTTGAGGGGCTTTCATAAAAGATATCCATTCCTTCAGACCTGATAAGTGATCATAAACCTACTATCCTTGCTTTGCAAGAAACTTATCTTTGTCAGGAAGCTACTATTGGATTGAAGGGATATACTTGTGTTCGTAAAGATAGGACTAGGCAGGGTGGTGGTGTCCTTCTAGGGATACACAATTCCATCCCTTTTTCCCTGTTGTAATTTGTTCAGATTTTGAAATTGTGGCAGCCAGAATTCACCTTAGGTCAGTGTCTTTTACTGTCTGTTCCATTTATCTACCTCCACATCTGACTCTTACAAGAAAGGAATTTGAGAGTGTCCTCTTGAAGTGCCACAACCAGTCCTACTAATGGGAGATTTCAATAGCCATCATGTCTCCTGGGGTTCCATAATAGTTGTATTAAGGGTAACTTACTGGCAGAATTGTTTACTGATCTAGATTTATTTGTTTTGAACTCTCCAGTCCCAACTTACTGTGCTGAATTTAGGGGACACTTTTCAAGCATTGACTTAACAGTTGCCTCTTCTGGTTTATTTCAGCAACTATCTTGGACTGTGTTACCGACTTATATGATAGTGATCATTTCCCTATTATTCTTGACACTTTTGAGGAGTTGTTGGTTTTTAAGAGGCCAAAATGGAAGATAGGTAGTTCTTTATTAACCTTTGAAGCCAATCTCTCTCTTCCTCCAGTTGATTTTTGTAGAGTGCTGATGAAAATTGTTGTAATATAACAAACTCACTCATTGCTTGTGCATCTAAATATATTCCCCGCTCTTCGTCTACGGTGAACTTTAAATATAGTAAATACTGGTGGAATGATACCTGTGCTGAAGCTCTTAGAGTTAAAAAGAGAGCATTTAGGCTTTTTGTTGTAATCCCATACAAGAAACATTGGTCATCTATCAAAAAGCAAAAGCATTGGCTCGCAGGGTTGTTAGACTATCTAAGAGGAACTCAAGGAGAGATTTTGTACAGTCTATATCGTCACATTCCACAGTGAGTGAGGTTTGGAATAAAATACAGCGTTTTAGTGCCAATAGGGGATCTAGGGGTTCTTTGGTTTTAAAGTCTGAAGGTGTTTTATATGCTGATCCAGTTGACACTGCCCAGATTTTAGGCAGAGCAGTTTTGCAAACTCCAGTAGCCTCTCCTTTTATATTGAACCTTTTGTATATCATATGGTGGAATCTGAATTTGTCCCTATTCATTTTGAACAAAGTGATACTACTTACAACTCCCCATTTACCATATGAACTGGAAAGAATTCTTAAGGATAATAAACTAACACAGCCCTGGTAGAGATAATATTGTATATCCTTTTCTATCTAATATGACCCCACAAAATAAAGAAATTTTACTAAGGTTTTATAATTTTTTATGGTTACGAGATGTCTTCCCAGATTGCTGGAGAGAGAGTATTTTAATCCCTCTGTATAAGCCAGGTAGACCTTCTACTGACCCTACATCTTTTAGGCCTATAGCATTAACAAGTTGCCTGTGTAAAGTTATGGAGAAAATGGTATCATTTAGACTTATGAAATTTTTAGAAGAAAAGAATGTTTTGTCTCAGTTTCAGAGTGGGTTCAGGCATAGATTTTCAACAATAGATAGCCTTGTTCGGTTAGAAAATGATATAAGGGAGTCTTTTTTGAGAAATGAATATGTCTTGATTGTGTTCCTTGATATTGAAAAAGCTTATGATACTGTCTGGCATCATGGTTTACTTCAAAAACTGTATAAATCTGGGTTAAAAGGCCATCTTCCAAGATTTATCCAAAATTTTATTTCTAATCGCCGTATTAGAGTTTTAGTTGGAAATCACATTTCCAATAGCTTTAATGTTGAAATTGGCCTCCCACAGGGAAGTATCCTAAGTCCAACACTATTTTCCTTGATGATTAATAATTTATTTGAAGGAATCAATGACAGTGTCAGGTATTCCATGTATGCTGATGACTGTGCCTTGTGGGTGGTTGGGGATGATTTGAATTTTCTGACATGTGATGCAAGGTGTCCTTAATCATATTAGTGAATGGTCAGAGGAATGGAGCTTAAAATTTTCATCTTCCAAATCAAAATGTATGATTTTCTCAAAAAGACCATGGAGGAATGATGATTTAACATTATATTTATCAGGAAATCCAGTTCAGTATGTTTCAAGTTATAGATATCTGGGAATAGTTTTGGATCAGGGTTTGACTTGGTCTAAGCATATTCAATACCTGGAGGAAGCTTGTGTGAAAGCTATTTCTATATTAAAAATTTTTTCTAATTCGGTTTGGTGTTTAAGTAGATCAACTTTGTTGATGTTATATAAGTCCTTGGTACGTAGTAAATTAGACTATGGGTGTTTTTTGTACCATACCTGTTCTAAAACAAATTTACTGAAGCTAGATAGGATGCAGTATAAATGTATTAGACTGGCTTTGGGAGCTCTCAAATGTACAAGAGTTGATTATTTAGAAGCTGAATCAAACATTATGCCCTTGCATTATAGAAGAAAACTGTTAGGTGCTAGGTATGCTACTAAAATGTTAAGGTTTGATTCACACCCAACTAAAACTTGTATTAATAGATTTTATAATTTTCAATTTTATAGACTACGTCCATACCCAATACCTTTTAGTGGCTGGATCAAGGATTTTATTCACCAAGTGGGTTTAACTTTTGATTTGATAGCATCTCAGCAAAGTTCCTATTTCATTTATCACCCTGTAACAGTGAATTTTGACTTTTCTATTCATACACTAACAACAAATTGGCCTTTGCAATTGTGCTCCAAAGAAGTTTTCTGGAGAGGGTAGAAACTTACAAAGAAAGAGGATACTTACCTGTATATACTGATGGATCTAAATCAGAAAGTGGCACTGGATGTGCATTTCTTTGGGAGGGGTGATTAAGGGTTTTGCCTTCCAGAGCACTGTATTTACTGCAGAATGTATGCTATACTACAGGCTTTAATATATATTTGTCACAAACTCAGACCTTACTAAGTTTGTTGTTTGTTCAGACTCCCTTTCTTCCCTGAAAGCTATACAGTCCTCTTCTGGGCATCATATAGTCATTCAGATTATTGAATTACTCAATCAGTATAATCTTGATGTTATCTTTTATGGATCCTGGTCATGTTGGTATCCGGGGGAATGATACTGTTGATGAAGCAGCACGTATGGCTTGTAGTCTTGATGAAGTCCAGACCATCCCTTACTCTGTTGGTGAATTTATGAAGCCCATTTCACATTTCATTCTCTCTGAGTGGCAACAGGAATGGTCCCGATGCAATGGACTCCTTCCTCAGATGGAACCTGTCCTTTGGAAAAGGATGCCAGAAAAGAATCGCAGGAGTGATGTCATATTGACCAGGCTTAGGTTGAATTGCTCTAAGCTGTCCCATGGACATTTTTTTGATGCAACTTTATTTAAAAGGTGTGGTACTTGTAATGTTCAATTCACCCCAGAACATGCGGTCATTCATTGCCCCACTTGTAATCTTCTTAGAACTGATTTTATTAACTACTGTAATGGCAAAGGAATTTGTTTTTCTTATGAAAGTGTTTTGGGGAATGAATTTCCATCATCCTTACTTTGACCTTCTTAAAGAAAGCCAATTTATCTAACCTGATCTAGGTGTTTATCGTTGATAGTCTTTTTGTAGTAGCTATAGTATTACTCTTTTACTAACAGGTTCCTTTTCTTTTCCATCCTGTGTGTTGTAGAGTGGAACCCTACAACTGAAGTGGTAGGTGTCTTTTTTCATATTCTTTTTAGTCTTGGTGCCAATAATCCAGCAGGGTTGCAGCACCTTAAACAGAAATAAAATAAAAATAAAAAAACAGAGGAAGACGATGACCCCACTCGTGAAGAAGGCTTACGAACTTTATTTTGGATGTAAGGTAGGCGACCAAGACAAATCCTGGGCACCTCATATCTCATGCATTTCCTGTGCCGTCACTCTTAGGGGTTGGATTAAAGGTACCCGCAATACCAATGATTTGGAGAGAGCCCAAGGATCACCTAACGGATTGCTATTTTTGTATGACTAACGTTTCAGGATTCTCTGCCAAAAATAAACATAAAATTCAATACCCAAATCTTGCATCTGCCATGAGACCAGTACTACATGACGATGATAACCCAATTCCAACTCCCCCAGTCATGGACACTGGATGAAGAGTCTGAAGTTGAACCAATGGAAATTGAAGACACTAAAGATACAGACTTTCAGCAACCTGAATCAAATAAACCACGTATGATAACGCAGGTTATGCTGAATGATCTCGTGAGAGATTTGGACCTTCCGAAAAAGAAAGCGGAATTATTGGGCTCCAGGTTACGTGAATGGAATTTGCTGGCAAAAGATACAAGCATATCGGCGTTCCGCACTCGCCAAAAAGATCTGATGCAGTATCTCTCCTCGTCAGGTGGTTTATGCTACTGTAATAATGTAAATGGACTGCTGTTAGCTCTCTCGGTCATGAGCACAAATCTGAAGATTGGAGTTTATTTATTGACTCTTCGAAGCTAAGCCTCAAGGTTGTATTACTTCACAATGGAAATAAATACCCTTCCATTCCTGTAGGGCACGCTGTCCACATGAAGGAATCTTACGAAAATATGAAACTCATCCTTAGCAGCAGATTAATTATGACCAGTTTCGTTGGTATATATGTGGGGATTTAAAAGTCGTCGCGCTTCTTCTGGGAATGCAGCTCGGTTATACGAAGTTCTGCTGCTTCCTTTGTGAATGGGACAGCAGAGCCAGAGATTCGCATTATTTTGTAAAGGATTGGCCACTTCGTCAAAAATGTATCCCAGGACTGAAGAATGTGTCTCATGAACCCTTAGTTGACCCCAAGAAAATATACTTACCGCCACTTCACATCAAACTTGGCATCATGAAAAATTTTGTCAAAGCAATGAACAAGGAAGATGAGGCATTCAAATATTTGAAGAAAAAGTTTTCACGACTTAGCGATGCAAAGATAAAAGAAGGGATCTTTGTTGGCCCCAAATCAGAGAGCTCATGAAAGATCAAAAGTTTGATGATGCCTTGAGAGGAAAAGAAAAAGTGGCATGGGAGGCCATGAAGAATGGTGTCACAAATTTTCTAGGGAACATCAAAGCCTCTAACTATGAAAAAATAGTGCAGGACATGATTGAAGCATATAGGTTATTGGGATGTAATATGTCACTAAAAATCCATTTCTTGCACTCCCATTTAGATTTCTTCCCTGAAAACCTCGGCGACGCGACGTAAGCGATGAGCATGGAGAAAGGTTCCACCAAGATATAGCTACTATGGAGAAACGCTACCAAGGGAGGTGGGATCCGGCAATGTTAGCTGATTACTGCTGGACATTGATGCGAGAAGCTCCTAGTGAAAACTACAAGAGAAAATCAGTGACAAAGAAGTTTTAAGAAGAATATTTTAAATGCCAATCTGCCACTAATATAATTTTTATGAAGTATTTTTACTAACTTCTATACACTTTTTGAATAAATATTAAAATACAAATTTCTCAGTAACCTTGGGTGATAGAGAAATTCTACGGCTACATTCGGAATCAGCGGAGTGATTACTAGGGAAGGCGGAGAAGAAGTTAACTAGGGCAGGACTCCCTACCAAGCTTCAAGTCCTCCGGAAATTCATGTTCCACCATCTGAAGGAGAGGAAGACAGAATATAACAATGCGGTGATGACCATTGAGGCTTTGATCCCGTTTTGGACAAAAGCAAACGTTCCAATGACGGATACCAGATACGCTGAGAAGCTCCTGAAACTGTACGAGCAATACAAGCCCAAGGGGCTGAAGAAGACCCGCACAAAGAATTTCCCATCCTACAGAATGAAGGAGGACATATTTCGCGGAGACCTTGACGATGTGTTCGATCTTTCACGTCATGACGCCCTCGAGACCATGATGAATGAGGAGGACAAGAACTTCCTTGTCGCTCAGCTCGATAATCCCACTTCCTCCAGCTTTGGCCCGATTGACAAGAAAATGGCTGACCAACAAACGAAGAGGAGGATTCGGTGTGAGGCGGAGATGAACCGAGAGAAGGCCAAGCGCGAGGCGGATGCGAGATGGTCCCAGGGAGAACTGGAGGCTTCTAGTTCAAGCACATCTGAATCATTAGATTCGGATACTGTAGTTTTTATGGAGTCAGCACGAAAACGTTCCACTCCTAAGCGATTGAAGTCTGTGATCACGCCTGACATTTCCTTAGCCTTGGATCGCCACAACATCAGTGATAGGAAAGGAATGGCAGTGGTCGCAGCAACTATTAAATCGCTGGAGCACAACTTGGACGAAGTGTCAATCTCACGCAGCACCATTCGTCGCGTGAGACAATGTACACGTGAAGCGGTGTGCCGCGAAGATCAGGCCACTTTCAAGACCCATGAGCCCCTTCTCTTGCACTGGGATAGTAAGCTGCTTACAGATATCTCCCATGGGTTAGAGGTGGTGGACCGTGTGGCTGTGCTTGTAATGTAACCGGTAACGGGGAAGAGAAACTCCTTGGAGTTCCAATGGTAGCTGCTGCAATTGGAGCATCTCAGGCGTGCCTGAAGCTTGTGGACGACTGGTCTTTGAGGGGCAACGTTCGAGGTCTTGTTTTTTATACAAATGCGTCCAACACGGGACTTCATGCTGGAACTTGTACTCTCATTGAAAAGGAGTTGGGTATTGATCTGGTGTGGATCGCTTGCCGACACCACGTGGTAGAAGTCGTCCTTGCTGCGGCCTTCGGTGCTTGTTTCGGAACATCCAGTGGACCTGAAATTGGCCTATTCAAGCGCTTCAAGCAGCACTGGGTTTTCATTGATCGCAGCAAGTTCGAGAGTGCACCCGACAGCCTGTTCATTGAAACAGCAGAGCAGAGGAAGGAAATGGTCTCCTACTACAAGGAGGCTGTCAAGAAGAAGAGCCAGCGGGATGACTATGATGAACTGATGCTTCTCTGCCTCCTTTTCTTGGGAGGGAAGCTTGACGGTCCTGTGAGAATTCGAAGCCCTGGAGCCATGCACCATGCGCGATGGATGGCCAAGGCCATTTACACGCTCAAGGTGTTCCTATTCAGAGATCAATTCACCTTGCTTCAGACCGAGAAACGGAACATCGAGGAACTAAGCCTGTTTATCACGCTCCTTTACGGCCGCTACTGGAACGAGGCCAGTGTTGCTTACATGGATCCATTGAATGACCTCACTTTCTTGCGCCAGCTGAAAGCTCACCCAGGAAAGACGAACGACGCGGCATTTGCCGCGATGAAGCGCCATTTGTGGTTCATTTCTGAGCACTTAATCCCCTTGGCACTCTTTGATCCTCGAGTTCACGCGTCCACGAAGGAGAGGATTCCTCACAACATCGTAGCTGTTCCCGAAAAAAGAAAAGGACTCAAGCGCGTGGACGGAAAAACTTTCTCCTCGAGCAATCCCTTGGAATTCTATGCCACCAAACGTTCAGCAATCTTCTTCAACCTCATCATGCAGCACGAAAGTGAACAGGCGCAATCATTCCTGTCCAAGACACCAAATGATTGGAACACAGATCCAGCTTACCAAGGAATGAAGGAACGTGTAGAGAAGATCGCAGTAGTTAACGATTGCGCAGAAAGAGGAGCTGCGCTCATTAAGGCTTTCAACAGCACAATCACGAAGGATGAAGCGCAAAAGCAGTACCTTCTCCGCGCAGTCGCTCAGCACCGCAAGGAATTCAAAGAGCCGACTAACTAAAACTGGTCTCAAGAAGACCAAAAGATCTTCAACTGTGTACATTATTTGTTCCGCTGTTATAATTTCATAAAATATATTATATATATATATACCCAGCTGTTCATCCTTCCACATAATAAAGAAAGTGGTTGGTAGATAAATGGGTACCCTAGGTGGCCTAGTAGTTAAGACGCTGGGCTGCTGATGGGGCGTGGTTCAGATTCCACGTTAAACTGTAGGTCTAAGGTGGAGTGAAAAGCTTGACCTTCGTCAGAATGAATAATTCGGGCGGAAGCTAACCAAAGGTTACCAAAGGTTATATATATATATATATATATATATATATATATAATAGTCATAAATTGTCAAGTCATTATTCAAATTGTTTCATTTTGAGCGAGTGCATAAAAAGGTCCTAGAGCAAAGATAATTGGCACGTTTATTCTTGTGGGGGAATAGAATAATGGCAGATGTGACCGAATTTAAAATTCCAAAAAACGCTGTTGTGGACCACCCTAATATATATATATATACTGCTACCCGCGTATAATGGGGAGAGGGGGTAGGGTAATTGGGGGAGTAGGGGTAGGAGTAATGGGGAGGGGTGGGGGTAATAGCTTTTTCACGTTGGTGTATGGGGTTAATGGGGGAGTGGGAGGGTAATGGAGTAGAGGGGTGGGGGAAATGGCGTTTTTTTTAATTTTGTAGCTTAGCCACTTCTTCCTATGAGGGCCTCATATAAAAAAAAATACATGAAAAGTGAAAAAAATGTCTCTCTCTCTTTACATTTGTGATTGATTGGATAGCCCGAAAGGACTTACAATTTAATTGGGATATTATGCTCCATTCTTTCATCGATTTGCAGTTACGATTCATCACAATTTTTGTAATTATATTATTTTATAAAGTATGACAAGAAATAAACGATAAAGTTAGACTCCAAGTGAACCATTTTCCGATATGTTAGAGGGGAAAAAGCATTCCATCATATTATAGTATTCAACAAACGCAATACTGTCTTCTTATTTGTGGATCATAAAAAGTTGATGTATATTTAAACGACGGTGCTTCTAATTGTACCATCCAGTGATATGCCATATATATACGAGATATATGTGATATGCCATACTTTTGTCGCTTAGCCACTTCTTCCTATGAGGGCTTCATATAATATAATTTTAAATCTACAACCAACAAAAAAAAATGAAGTAAAAACAAAACCCGGAGGGCGATAGCGAGCTACCGCTTGTTATATCTACTAGTACAGTTCCCGTCGCTTCGCTGACGGTTAGACAGGCTAAACTACAAAAAAAGAACCCAGCCGTGAAAATTTTGAGCTTCACATTGTGTCAAAATTTCTGAATCTGGTATCTCCCAAAACCTCCTCACCCTCATTCATACAACTTGGGGGCTAACCCCCTCCCCCATTACCCCCACCCCCCCCTCCCCATTACCCCACCCATCCCCCATTACCCCCCCTTCCCCCCCCACCCCCACCCTTCCCCCATGCTAAACTACAGAAAAGAACACAGTCATGAAAATCTTGAGCTTCACATTGCCGCCCGTAATACAATTTCTGAATTTTTTTTTACAATTTCTGAATTTTTTTCTCACAATTTCTGAAAGTGTGACGGACAGACGGACAGCTCTCTTATTACAGTATATTATATAGATTATAAAATTATATCTAATTATAACATTATATCTAATTAGTAGATTTCGGCCTGTATACAACTGTATACAGCATCTGTATTTAGTAACGAATTATACTCATCTATGTAAATTCTGTAAATAAAATAAAATCTATTCCATCACCGATAAAAAAAAGGAAAAAAAAATTCAACAAGTTTCAGTGCGGAAACTTGTAGATCTTTTTTATAGGCTTCAAAACTAAAAAGTACTTCAATATTTTTACTGGAATATTTACACTATACTCTAATCTAAGATTAAAAATTATAATGTCCAGTACCAATTAATACGAAAGGTCATCTTTCAAGAAAAACTATCAATTATCAAAAAGAGAAAAACGGGAAAAAAATTCTGAATCAAATTTGTAGAGAAAAAAAGTACAAAAAAGGCGGCTATGGTGGGATCGTGGTCTAACTTTCATCATCGTTGAATCGTTGACAGGCTCTATATATACTGCGCAGGATGAAGAAGAAATATAGGCCATCTGGTCGTCATACAATATAAAATAGTGCTTCCAGTATAAAATAAAATATAAAATCAGGCGTACTATCTACACTTTGGTGTGTGTGTATACACACACTTTTTTATGTAGGAGAAAAGGGGCTAAGGGCGAGTGCCCGCAAAAGTGACCCCTCCAAAGAAACGGAAGATAGCCAAAAACAAGGTCTCCAAGGCTCAACGATACTACTTTTTTATAAATTTTTAAAAGATGGTATAGTGTGTAAGATGCATGTATGTGAAATGAAGAATAGAGGGAGAATTATGTGTTTGAGAGCATGCTGGACTGCTCTCAGGGTAGACGAGAGACGGTAAAAGCTCAGCTAAAGGGGATAATGCAGTTTTTTGCATTTTGTTAATTAACTAATGAAGATTTTTTCTTAATTTACAGGTTGTAATCTGAGCGTCAAGTTGCTATTGATAGAAGCTTGAACGAAAATGGCGACTACACAGGAGAAAGCTCAATGTATAATCTGGTTTGCGTAGTCGAAATCGGTGACAACTGTTCAACGGAATTACCGCCGTCAATATGGCAATGATCCTCCCTCCAAATCCAGCATTAGGTGGGGATTTTGTTAGTTTCGGGAGAGAGGAAGTGTGACTGACTCGCCAAGACTCGTTCCAACGCAGCCCTAAAGTCTATTTCATCGTGCCTCAAGTGAACTGCAGCTAACAAGATCAACGGTACACAAAGTTGTAGGGGAAGGTGGGGTAAGACGGACTACTTAACACAAAAATGAGTCTAGAAACCACATTTATATAATTTTGGGGTTTTTTAGGGGTTGTGGTGGTGCTCTGGGGTGTTATATTTAAAGTCCACACCCTGGTCACGGTTTTTAGAGGAAAAGACTGAAACACGAGATTTTACCAAATCAATATTTTTATTGTACCAAAAACGAATCACGGGGTAAGATGGACCCCAGGGGTCCATCCTTACTGGCACAACTCACACACAAAAACCTCTTCCTCATCATCCTCTACCCCTGCACATTCCTTATGTGCCCATCTCTCGCAAATGGCGCAACAAACCCACCCTTCCCCTCGCACAGAATTACCAAACGTGTCATTGCAATACAAGCACTTGGTTGAATCTCCATCCTCACTGTCACTGTCATGAGCCCAGGATGGCCCAGCTTTCGCTTGCTTTGCTTTTTTCTTTTGTGTCATGCTTTTGTTTGGTGACGTGAAGGACATCTAGCAACCAATATCTGAACCTCGCCCTTTCTGCTTGGGTTTAGAGGGGGGGTTCCATCTCACCCCATGGGTCCGTCTTACCCCACCGTCCCCTACACGAGAGATTGCATCTTTACGCGTATAAAGTGCAAATAGTCCAAACTTCACAAACCAGATTACACACCGATCTTTCTTCTGTGTAGTCAACATTTTCGTTCAAGCTTCTATCAACAGCAACTTGACACTCAGATTACAAGGTTGTAAATTAAGAAAAAAAACATTAGTTAAACAAAAAAATGCAAAAAAACCGTTATTCTATCTCTTTTCGTTTTGGTGTAATAAATTTTTTAAACTGGAATAGGATTTTGTGTACACCCTGTAACCTGTATCACTCATTCATGAGCTAGAGTGGGTTACGTTATGACCACATCACAACATCGTTTCACGTTAGATCAGCTGGGTTTAGCGACACGAGTCTGTACAAGTAGCTAGATGGGTGACCGTCCCTCGCATTCAGATAATGTAGCAACCCGTCGCTTCGTTCGGATCCCACACAAAGCTGTAGATCCCTCCGTCACTCGGGTGAACTTTACCATTACATTATTATAGGCTGAGGCTCCATTTTCAACCTACACAATAACCTCGCTCAATAAACTTAAATGTAACGCGTCCTACAGCCCTATAAAAGCAAACTCCATTACAATATAATTAAAATTTCAATTCCTTTCTTGCATTTTATGAACTTCCTTCACTACATTTTAAAAGAAATTTTTAAAAATTAATTTCCCATTCGAAAAATCGCTTCCATTAAGGGTAAGTAATAAACACAAGCACAAATCCACCATAAGGGAGAAATATATCTCTAGGAAAAAGAGGTTAAACGCCTTTTTTTTTTTTTCCTAATAACGATTTTAAGCCTTTCGCTTTTATATCCTTTTAATGAAAATTATAACAATAATGTTCTTCTGAACATAAAATGCGCGACAGATAAATCGTTTGTGTTTTAATTTGGTTAAAAGTGTTTTTTTTTTTTTTCTTATTAATAGCGTGGCCTGGAAAAAGGGAAATTGCCCCTCCGGGCTTCCCAAACAGTTAAAATTAATAGACCTGTTGGATACTATATTGGATTCTTATTCTGATTTACAATTCAATTATCCATGTTCGGATTTGCGAATTATGAAATCCTTATCCGTAAAATGAAAATATTATGTATTTGGCTCGAAAATATACTATTACTATTTCACATTTACAGCTAAATTTTTACGCGTTATTTCTCTTTTTAGTTTAAATTAGTGTTCATTACATGAAATAATGAGGTCACAGCACAATATAATGCTTTTAACCCTCAGTCAATGAGCTGTGCAACAGTTGCGGGTTACGCCGAGCGCTCTCTAACAGTAATCTAATCTATCGTAAATAATTATGTATGACGTAAATCTATATATAAGAGAGCTGTCCGTCCGTCCGTCTGTCTGTCCGTCACACTTTCAGAAATTGAGAAAAAATTGTGAGAAAAAAATTCAGACTTAAAAAAATTCAGAAATTGTATTACGGGCGGAAATGTGAAGCTCAAGATTTTCATGACTGTGTTCTTTTCTGTAGTTTAGCAATGGGGGAAGGGTGGGGGTGGTGGTAATCGGGGATGGGTGGGTAATGGGGAGGGGTGGGGGTAATGGGGGAGGGGGTTAGCCCCAAGTTGTATGAATGGGGGTGAGGAGGTTTTGGGAGATACCAGATTCAGAAATGTCGACACAATGTGAAGCTCAAAATTTTCACGGTTGGGTTCTTTTTTTGTAGTTTAGCCTGTCTAACCGTCAGCGAAGCGGCGGGAACTGTACTAGTAATAATAATGGTTTGGTTTGATTAACCCTTTTCGTAACGGCGAAGGTTATGTGACGAGGGGGGGGGGAGGACCTACAGCTTTACGTGGGATTCAAACCATCCAACGGTCTCTACATTATTACGAAGTTGGCCACCCATCCAACATCTCAACAGACCCGATGTCGCTTAACCTGGCTGATCTAACGGGAAGCCGTGGCCACATTGATTGCTGCAATGTGGCCACGGCGTAGCCCAGCTTGGAAACAAAAGAAAAACTGGTTCTTTTAAATCACTCAACTGCTACACAATTACTATACGCCGCGCTGTTTATAAGATGGGATTAGCCCTTCACTAATAAGACCATTAGATGAAAGTCTGTAGCCTGCATTACTCGTGACTTGCCTGTCAATGCGTCTAGAGGCAACTCGCGACCAAGATAAATTCAGAAAGTCAAAAACCTGTTTAGACATGTATTTACGAAACTGCTAGTAAAACTAATCAAACCTAATTGCCGAATGCGAGCAACCCCCAACTCCACCCTACCCAAACACACGCGCATAAATTTAGGCTATCCAGAACTTGACACGTCTTTAAAATCGTATAGAGTTATTGCTTCAGTATCTATCCAGTTAATCCTGAACAGTTTTTCGAGAAATCCGCAGTTTTTAGAAGGGAGAATGGAAGTAAACATCTTCCCCTGTAGATACATTTCGAACAGTGCAGAGATACAATTACAATAATGCTTATATTGCCTATTACAATAGATACACAGACATGTTGCAATCGACAAACTTATTCCATTATGTGGCTACGATTAGGATCAAAGTTTTAACACAAAAATAGATTTACGCTTTAATTCGTGACATTTTCACCCATTTTAAGTAATAAAACTAATTACTTTATTCATCCTCAGCGTCCAATGACTCAGATTCCACGCTAGTTGAATGTGTGTTCTCTCTGCCATGTGAACCCCCTTGACTGTAAGCACACGCAAAAAATCATGTAACTACAGAGCCAGCCTTCCCCTTTCTAACCCTTAATAACATAGGGGGGGGGGGGAAAGTCATGCAACGCGATTTGAATATTTTTAAGTGTTCATAGGTCTTTACGGACGCCACTTGTAAACATAACCTACAATGGGTGAAAAAGCCACGAGAATTAAAGCGTAAATCTACATTTTTTGGTAACTTCTGAATGACATTCAATTTTTTTTATTGTCAAAAAGTTCTTAAAAGCGAGTTGGATAACTCTTTTAAATAAAATCCATTCTGCATTAACTAAATTAGTTATTTATAGTATACTCTAGTAGCGGCCGCGAACCGATTCCCAGAATCGCGTCGCGTCGCGGTCGCTGCAGTGTACGGGGCTCCCATTCTGTCAATGTCAAATCACACGCGACTAGAGACGTCACGACCCAAGTCGTCAGTCGTGAATCGCGAGACGATCCTGTGTACGGTCGGCCTTAGTTTGAAATCAATGAGAATAATGAGGTTTGAGGTTCTTTAACCTCCTTTGTAACATCTACGATGGGGAAGACCCGCAGCTTCTCGTGCGTCCGAACCTCTACTCCAGCAAGGAAGACCCAGACACACACTTTAATCGCTAAAATCTGAAGTTCGAGCCAAAATTCGAACCCAGGACCTTCAGATAGACAGCCCAGCACCCTACCACCACAGGGTAGCCTGGGGTTGTAAATGAGACACAGAAATAATAATAATAATAAATAATAATAATAATAATAATTACCAAATACTCCTCCAAAAATTAATTATTGGGTGCTAAAACAAGGAAATATCTGCTAATAATAATAATAATAATAATAATAAAATAATAATAATAATAATAAATAAATAATAATAATAAATAAATAAATAATAATAATAAAAAATAATAATTACCAAATACTCCTCCAAAAATTCATTATTGGTTGCTAAAACAAGGAAATATCTGCGTGAAAATGTTATTCAGTATAAAAATATTCAAACTTCAGAACTAATCCAACATGAAAAATTTGTACCATACGAATAGGTGGAGTACCAAATTTGTAAAAGGAAAGTGCCATTATGCCACTTAAAACTCATTGGATTGGCAAATTTATAAGCAACGTATCTAATTTCTATTGAGATAAAATGTACAGGCGATTCAAAAAATCCTATCGTAAAGCTCCAGTTTCTCTGCAATAAATGTAACACGCAGAACATAAACAAGACACCTAGAGAAAAAACATGCAGTCCAGTTCTGCTTTTTTTAAATTTTAAGACATCAAAGTTGTCATAAAAGTAATACTAATATATATATATATATATACAGGCGTCCCAAAAAAATGTATACACACTTTAAATACTTATAAAGGCAGTGTTTATTAAAATACATTTCATTTTCAAAATGTAATAGAATCTACAGACATTATTTAATTGTTTTGTCAACGCCTGTTTTCAAACTGACGTCCGTTCTGGTCCAGGCACTGCTGATAACGCGAAGCAATGGAATCGCAAACATCACGAAACATTTCGTTTGGTATTTGTGTGCATTCTCGTTCAATGGCTGCTCTCAATTCAGCGACTGTTGCAGGTTTTATAGCGTAGACTTTGTCTTTTAAGTATCCCCATAAAAAAAGTCTAGTGGTGTGAGGTCTGGTGAACGCGGAGGGTATTCTACGAAACCCCTTCGTCCAGTCCACATCCACATCGTGCCAAGTACCACTCGCAATACTCCACTCTTCGGTCCGGATCATCATCATCTTCATTAATAGCATGGACTAATCTTGGAATGTAACTTTTCCATTGACAGCGCTTCAAAATGCGTTGGACAGACGATTCTGAAATTCCTACCTCACGACTCGCTTGCCGCACAGATTTTCTTGGACTTGGTGATACGTTTCCAGTACTCTTTCTTGCTTTGTGGGGCTTGTCGATGTCCGTGGTCTTCCGGAACGCTTCTTGTGGACATTCTGAACAGTTCCATCGGCTTCAAACTTATCTCTAATTCGAGTGATGGTAAGTCGCGTTGGTGGATCTGTTTGAAACTCCCTCCTAAACTGTCTTTGCACTTCAACTGCGTTTTCACACTTCCAGTAGCATTTTAGAATGAATTTCCTTTGTTCAAAGCTTAGTCTGACTGCCATTATTAATTCTAATGGGTTTAACTTGGAAAGAAAGAAACATCAATTGAGCTATCAGCTGTTAAAGTGTGTATACATTTTTTTGGGACGCCCTGTGTATATATATATATGTTTCCTTTCCTTCGTGGTTTTATTCATCATATATATATATATATTATATATATATATACAGAGAGAGAGAGAGAGAGAGAGAGAGAGAGAGAGTCGTAGACAACCGACCAAGGAAATACTCCGGGGAGGACATTAGGCAGGAGACAGGGAGTATCTGGAACTCCCGTTTCTCTTGTCACTGTCCTCTTTAGCTGATCTTTTTCCGTCTCATCTACCCTGTAAGCAGCCCAGTATGCTCTCACACACACTTCTCCCTCTGTTCTTCACTACACACTCATGCATTTTACACACTACACAATCTTTTCAAAATTTATACATATAAAAAGAAGGCAAGGCATCGTTAACCTCAGAGACTTTGATTTCGGCTCTTTATATAGGGAGGGGCATTTTTGCGGGCACTCGCCCTTAGCTGCTCCTTCGTACATAATACATATAAATACAGGGTGGCGCAGAAGTCAAGAGTCAAAGGGGCCAGAAAGAATGGATTTTTTCTGTTCTATGGTCGCCACTATTTTTAAATAAAAATGGCTTTTTTAAGTTAAAAAAATTATAATTTATGCAATGATGACCCTTTAACTCCTGACTTTTGCGCTACCCTGTATATGTACATTAGTGCCAGAAACGTGTCCACTAAAATTCACTGTATACTTGCAAAGACTGAAGAATAACGGCCCGGACCAATCTGGATCATCTCTTTTGAAGCCCGGTCCGGACCGGACAAGTTTCATCATTTATATATATATATATATATACACACACACGATGGGCGGTCAGAAAATAAGTTTACACGGCGTATAATTTCGTAACTAAAGGACCTACATTGATTATGTTTGTATCGGGTGAATTTGTTAATCATCGATTCGGCTGCCATCTACCGTACATTGGTTATACGAGTCAGTGTTGAACATGGCGGCTCAACTGGAACAGTGCCCTGCCCTACGGAGCAGTCCAGGACGTTTACGTTTAATGGCCGCTCGTAAACGTTCCAGTGTTGAACAATATGCAGCTACATTGATTGTTGTGCCTTTTGTACCATTTCAAAAATTATTAACTCAACCAATCCATCTAACCGACCTCCGCATTCTAGAGTCCCTATACAGTAATCCCTTGATTAGTGCGGTTTTGATAAATGCGGTTTTGATTACTGCGCAAAAATTTATTGTGACCATCCCTTGATATTTACGGTATAAAATTTGAATAGTGCGGTTCGAAAATGTTTGAAAATGGCGGGCAAATAACCAGCTGGGCCGAAACCGTCTCCCACCTTCCCTACTGCGCTTCAGTTTATCAGCAGACACAAGTGCGCACAGACATCTTACACGTAGATGCAATCACTCTACATGAATTTTGGAAACAATTTAACATTAAACAAGCAGTTGCAAACATTCACGAGTCGTGGGAAGAATTGACAGCCAGCTGCATGAGAGCGGTCTGGCAGAATCTTTTGCAGAATGCGCAAATGATTTTGGTGGTTTTATTAATCCTGTCAACGAAGTCATTAATGATATTGCTACGATTGGAAGAGACCTTGGCTTCGAGGATGTCGATTCGGGAAATGTTCGGGAATTATTGGCTTCACATTCAAAAGACCTAAGTGACAAAGATCTTCTTGGAATCGAGCATCAACAGGCATATGAAGAAGAAAAGGAAACTGAAGAAACGGAAAATATTTCTAAGGAAATCATGGTGAAAGAACTTGAAGAATTGTTTCGGACAATTGAGAAGGCCAAACATCTTTTACTCGAGATGGATCCAAATGTAGACAGAAGCATGAACATTCGTCGTGGTTTAGATAAGCAAATTGATTGTTATCGCAAAATGTTGTCAAAAAAGCAAAAAGCAAACACTGTTCAATTGACTTTAGATTAGTTTTTCTTTATAAAATAAATGCTTTAAAGTTTAAATATATGTTCAATCGACTATAGATACGTTTCTCTGTAAAAAATAAATGCTTTAAAGTTAAAATAAATGTTATTCTAAATTTTTTTTTATTTTCCAGGATTCATTATAATTATTTCCATTGGTTCTTAACTTTGATTAATGCGGTTTTGATATATGCGGTGACATCGGAGGATTAATTAACCGCACTAATCAAGGGATTACTGTACTGTACATCCTCAGTATTAAACCAACTCTCAACGATTATAGCTGTCAGTCCCAAGAAGTCACTTCGACGCATGTCCAGCGAAACTGGGATCTCCAAGAGCAGCATCCACCGCATCTTGAAACTTCATCACTGGCATCCATACAAACTGCAACTCCATCAGCGTTTAAGTGAAGATGATCCTGATAGGCGAGTTCAGTTTTGCGAATGGGCAGAAGAACAATGCGTGAGTGATGAGACGTTCCCATCAAAAATTCTGTTCTCTGATGAAGCGAACTTTTATGTTTCTGGGGAAGTCAACCGTCAGAACACTCGATACTGGTCACCAACAAATCCTCATTGGTTTGATCCTTCCAAGGAACAAGGTGCCCAACGCCTCATGGTTTGGTGTGGGATATGGAAAGACAGAATCGTTGGTCCCTCCTTCTTTGACGTGACGGTAACCGGTGACACGTACCTCAGGATGTTGCAGGAGGAAGCATTTCCAAGCATGTTGAACCCAGCAGGCGACTACCCGGAGTGGTTTCAGCAGGATGGCGCCCCTCCGCATTACGCCACGACGGTTAGAAATTACCTTACCACACAGTTTCCAGAACACTGGATTGGACGACGAGGACATGTTGAGTTTCCACCAAGGAGCCCTGATCTTACTCCGCTGGATTTTTATTTGTGGGGCCACTTGAAAGCCAAAGTGTACGAGGTCAAAATTCAGAACATTTTCCACCTTAAAGCACGCATTGTGGAGGCGTGTCAAGAAATTTCTGCGACTGTGATTCAGAAAGTGCTGTCGCAGTGGAGATTGCGTCTTGAACTATGTGTGCGACACAACGGCGGACACTTTGAACAGATTATGTAATAAATTTTTGGACTATTTTGTAATTTTATTAATTTTGCCCTATGGGTCCAGACTTACGGGACACCCTGTATATATCACATATAAACCTTTGTTTTATCGGAGATACATGAACGATATATTCCTGCTTTTTATGGATAAAATAAAAACGCCGATCCAATTTGTAACTAATTAAGCCCTCAGTACAGAACAATCAACGGTACTTTTGCAAATTATCCTCCCAACACTAATTTTTTTTTATAATGGAAGCAAAATAAAGTACCATAACCAAAACCAAACCAACATTATATAAAAAAATTAGTGTTGGGAGGATAATGCAAAAGAACCCAATCAACTTTACTAAAGAACAGTCGAACGATATCCTTCCATTCCTTTATACAAATACATAAAAAGGAAAAACAAATGTTATATCTATTTAAAAAAAAATAATATATATATATATATCACTAGGGACCAGCTGCCTTCGTCAAATCCGAATGCCATTTACAATAAATTAGATACTGCTCTTTGAAACATACCATCTATTCGTATGTTCTTCATTTTCGTCATTCCGTAAAGAACCTGTTTCTTTAAATTTTCTTCACAGACAATCACTTTCCAAAAGATAGAGATTTGTTTTAAGGGACAGTGAAGAAATTCTTTGTCACAATTTATTACCAACTCGCTGAAGACATTCTTCCATACAGTTCAAAAGGATAGCTAATACCGGGTGTTCAGAAATTACTGCAACCAATGGCGTGCGCGCGCGCGCGCACACGCACATACACACATACCGTATATTATGCGGTATATATATATATAATATATATATATAATATATATAGATAGCATATTTCACTCCGAAACTCCGGCAAGAGCTCCTTTATCGCCTCGTTTCGTTATATGGTCAAATAAAAAAAAATTTTATTTTACCATCACACTCGTGTCTCAAATCCTATCTCGCGCATATGGAAAAAGCTTCCTACTCAACCTGTTTCCTCCGTGATATGCCACTAAGTGCGTTCGCTACCAGGTGAACTATATTTGCGGGACATGCAACGGATTCAGACTGCGGGTAGACGAGCATCGTGGACTATGGAAGCCGTACAACACGTCCCTTCAAGAAGTCATCCAAATCCGCTCACTATAGGAGAATATTATCATAGAGAGATCACTGCATTGATCCCCTTAAACTTTCAAGATCATCGACTCCACTGATCAACTAGTCCAACCGCGTATCCTGCAATCGCTCTACAATTTCAAACCAAGACATACATACTGTACATACATTCATTATACATACATATGCAAGTGTATATATAAACGAGCTGTTTATTCATCATAAAAATGTATTGTTTTAAGTTCTTTAAACATCAAAATGATTATTATTATTGCATCAGTGAAACCCATTAGAGAAAGTGATGAAGAATTACACTTAAATAGAACAAAAATTACCAGTTTTGCTCTCTTCTGTATAACGACCAACATCGCTTAAGTTATCGCAGATATTTAATGAAATTAATTCATCTTTTGGAAAAGAAATAGGCAAAAGATGTAAGCCGATTAATACCCTCGTTTTTTCTTTTCTCAACTATAATGTATCAAAACACCAAGTCTTTTGCGAACATGTTCAAATGACTCAGTCACCAACTATCAGTGAAAAAAAAAAAAAGAAAAAGCGCGTTCAACTGAAAACTGAATTACTGTATAGTCCATGATCCTAAGCAATCATCATGGAAAGAACCCCACATCTGAAGAGATGAAAGGAACTAGAATGTCTTTGTTTGAACGAGTACCTATATGCTCGAGCTAGGCCGAAGATAAGGTGCCTCGGGCTGAACCGTTGAGGGTTGGGTGGATTGATACAGAGGAGAAAATTTAATTTAAGTTTTGTCGCGAACCAAACGATCACGTGTAAAAAGATCACAAGACCAACGAATAATACATCTTTTATCATCATATAATAATAATAATAATAATAATAATAATTATAACCCCTCTACTCTTGCGAAAGACGACTAACATTTTTTAAAATCTGAATTGCTGCAAGAATATTGTCGTTAACAGACTTCATGAAGCTCATAATTACCATTACAGTCCAATAATAAACCCTGCAATAACATATAACGCAATGGTAAAAAGCAAAGTTTGGGTTTGCTTTACAAAATTCCCCACCCACCCCGGCATCAAGACGTGGAATTTTTTAAAAAGTACTAAAAAGTACTCTATTCTAGCAAATTAAAGCTTCATTAGATAGTCACGCACCTCTTCATTGTTTAGTAAATAAAAGAATCGATTCTTATAAAAAAAAATATATGGTAGCCTCAAAGAAGCGGCCGCAATCGACGTGGGAGTAATGGGATGGATGTCGGCACGGGTATGAAATTGACGAAGTGACAAAAACTGACGAGTTTCAAATACTGAAAAATATCTTGTTACCAACAAAAGCGTTCGGGCACATCTAATTCCGGAACTAGAATCAAAATATATCCCCAAAAATATAGGAAATTTATCGACGAGAAGCAGATTTCTGCCAAATCAGTCGAGTCAATGCCCGGACAAGAACAAAAATGACGCAACAGAATCATATATCGTTAAACTAAATATCTTATGGTAACGGTGGTCTTCTTTAAAAGAAAATACTTTGTAATTGAATAAAGCTTTTTTTTTAAAGTAATAAATTATTTATACCCGTATATGATGGTTTCTAAATTTAAACCAACACGACGATATGAACTCGTGAATCCTTCTACTAAATCAGAGACCTATCTAAATGTCATACCAGGATATATATTTTCCTGTCGTTTAATTTCAAGTTTTGAAAGAAAAAAAATAGTAAGATTTATAATAAATAGCAGAGTAATTCTTCCAACACGCAATAACACTCGTTAAAACTAGAACTGTCAAATGTGTTGCGAGGTCAAGCGTGGATTTATGGTATAAACAATAATTAGTACTTACATTGGTAGACAAGCAAGTTGTGCGGAGGGCCAATGGAGAAAGTTCTGATCAAGGAATTCTTCCACTAAAAAAAAAAAAAAAAAAAAACTTACAATAATTACAAAATGGTCATCTGAACTTAAACATTTATTTTATCAATTTGTTTTTTTGCCTGTCAAAGATTTTAGTTTCACTGGGGGAATCATGAAAGTTAAAACGAAACAGTTTCCAACGAAATTCTTTCCCCTCTTTGTGTTTGTATGTCTACGACGTGACATATTGAACCAACTGTAATTTTTTTCTTCATTGATTGAACTTCCCCGTAATGCATTATACGTGCATTTCAAGACAATACAATCGACATCAATCGCTATTTGCCATTTCTAGTATAGTTCGCTCTCTTTTCGTTCATAATCTGGCAGTTCCAACCAATTTTTGACATCAGTGAAGGGAGAGACGATCCTGAAATTCAAAACAAAAGATTTTTTCCCGAAATATTTAAAAGATAAATTTGCTTTCAAACAAAAGGGAACTTTTACAGGAGTAAAAGATATTTTTCACGTAAATTTTAGCTTTTAATCCTAAAAAAGTTCTTATTTTTTAAAGAAACTTAACTATTTGACAAAAGGTCCATTTTTCAGAATTAAAATAGTTTCCCTTCCTTTTCTTTTGACATTTTTTGCCATTTTCTATCAAATGACATTTTTTGACCTTTTCTGTCACATTCTGTCATTTTTTTACCAGTTTCGAACATCTGTGCGCTATACCATCAAACTTATATTATATTTTCCTACCATCCACTGACACCACTGGCATCTTCCAGTGCCAACAAGTACTATTTTTTATTTTGGGTGCCACTTGACGTGGAAGTTATGAGATAAAAAATCGATCCTAGATTATTTCTCTTTTCCACTCAGCTGAGCGTTCATTCAATGTTTTACCGTCATAAAAACCTTTTAAATTTTTCCCCCCTTCTATTTCCTTTGTAAATACTTTCCTTCCTTTGTACGTTTCCTTTGTAAATACTTTCCTTCCTTTGTACGTTTCCTTTCTATAACAAAACCGTTATGGAAAGAGGGAGAAAAAAGTTAATATATTATTTATATTGCCTACATTCTCCCGTCTTCATATGCTTTCCATTCTGTAAGAATGGTATTATCATAACAAGGTCAGTGGAGCCTTTATAGCCTCGATAAAAAGCATAAAAAGGAAGTCAAATTTAAGTTCGAAATGCGAAGGATTTATCTTTTAAATATAGATTTACTTTAGTACTTTTACGCCCCACTTTGGGACCTAAAATAAAATGTTTTTTTTCTTTTAAACTATAAATTTGCACGCATATCTGCGTACCAACTATATATATATATATATATATATATATATATATATATATTATATACATACAGGGTGTCCCAGGAGGAAATGTCAAGAATGCAACATTTCACTCTTTGGGTATTTCCAAGTAGAAAGTATTATATCGATATGGGTCTGATTCCCAACCGTTACCGAGATACAGGCCTTACATTTGGGTAATTAAAACATAATAAAAAGGCGATCTTAGATACTATTTAATGACACTTGTGGTTTACAAAAAGTACAAACATACAATACACTATTGCACTTATTGCAGAATGGTTTCAAAGTGACCCCCTCCTCCTTCAATGCACGCGGCGAGCCTCCGATCCATCGAGTCTTGCCAAAACGCGGAAGTTCATTTCTGAGGTTTATGAACGCATCCTGTATACGTGCAACCAACTGCTCCCTAGTTTCGGGCTTACCCCGCTGATAAACGTTACTCTTCAAGAACCCCCAGACAAAAAATAATGTAAATAAATAATGTGAAGATCTGCACAGTTGCCAATGTATCATTAAATGTCATTGAATATTATCTAAGCTCGGCTTTTTATTATGTTTTAGTTACCCAAATGTAGAGGCCTGTATCTCGGTAACGGTTGGGAATCAAGCACATGTCGATATAATACTTTCTACTTAGAAATACCCAAAGAGTGAAATGTTGCATTCTTGACATTTCCTCCTACGACACCCTGTATATATATATACACAGGGTGTTTCAGAAGGAAAGGTCAATACTTCGTGAGGTGATAGTATCGGTCATTGTGAGAAAAAAGTTCATATGAACACGTGTCTAATTCTGAATGGTTACGGTTATAGAGCCGTTTGAATCTGATGCGCGCGCAGCTCTTCCTACCCCTTCCCTCCCCTATAACCTTGAACCATGTAAGCTGTACTGTAAGCATGTAACATAAGCCAATCGACAGCTCACTGTTGTGAGTGACATTGTTTGGTGTTTGAAGCAGTGTTAAGAATGCCACACACCTTCACACATGCCGAATATGCAGATATGGTGTATGTCTACGGTTTTTGCGATGAAAGTGCAACAGCTGCTGTTGCAGAATACCGTCGACGGTTTCCGAACCGCAGAATTCCGGATCGAAGTATGTTTACCAGGGTTTTCAACACATTGCGTGAGATTGGTACACTTCCCAGCACTCATGTTTCATCTGAACGTGAAGGTCAACAAGATGTGGATGAAGTGGAAAATATTCTTCAGTTGGTAGAGCGTAGTCCTACTACTAGCTCACGAAGAATTTTTACACGTCTCGGTGTACCACACACAAGAGTATGGCGAACATAACGTGAGGAAGGCTTGCATCCATATCATGTACAGCGTGTAACACCACCTTCAACCAGCAGACGCTGCCATGCGACTGGAATTTTGTCATTGGGTAAATGCTAATCGCTGATTGCTTCGATTAATACTGTTCACCGATGAAGCTACTTTCACCCGTGACTAGTGATGTTAAAAAACGGGGATTTTTTTATGTCCATGTTTTTTTTTTGTCGTTTTTTTTGTTTTTTAGGTTTTTTTTAATAATTAATATAGATATTGCCAATTTAATTACAAGGTATACTTTTGCAATGATATATATTATAAAAATAAATACATAAATAATAAAATAGGCCATATGGTACCAGTATAGAATGTCCTTTTCAGCCTATTTACAGAAAAAAACTGGCCTCTTTCTTGCACTGAAAGTCTTGTATCTTGAGATCCGTTAAACTTGCGAGAACACTGGCTGGGAGCTGACTGCCCATTGTCCAACCTTTCCAGAACTCTCCCATCCATGCCTCGGATTTTGAATCTCCCACTTAACTATCCTTTAGACCCGCGATGACATATTTTTAACCCCGAGACCATCCATATATATACATACACATACACCCATATACATATATACCAATATATACATAAATACTTACATACACATATTTATATCTATTATATACGTACCCCATATACACGCATACATCCAGAATTCCAGATACATACGCATGCATACTCACATATATACCTACACAAACTCATACACCTCTATTTCGCCCTTTCATTACCTCCGAGATCATTTAGCACATACAGTAATATCCATACAGCCAAAAGAAACCGATTAAGCACAGACAGAGCAGCAAAGCTAGTATTTATATCCCAAAATGCAAAATTCCAAGAAAGTGAAGTAAAACATGGTGCTACATTGGCTTCGTCAACATCCAAATCTGCAATAAGTACCAGTACCTGTGATATTGAAACTATATGCTCTAATCAATCTAGTGATAATAATTCTTCAATGGAAATAGAATCAGATAATGAAAGTTAAACAGCATTAGGTTAACACAAAGGTTAAAGAAAGAGATGAATATTTTTATTTTTTTTATTTTTCTATTTGGAATATATATATATATATATATATATATATATATATACACACACTGGTATTCTTGCCAATCACAATTATATATATTGTTTTATACCAGTATTATGTATTTTTTATTATGTATATTATACAGTACCTGTGATATTGAAACTAGCATATATGCTCTACCCAATCTAGTGATGATTCTTCCATGGAAATGAAGGTTAAACAACATTAGGTTAACAAAAGGTTAAAAAAAGGTGAATATTTTTTTTTTCTATCTGGAATATATATACTGGTACTCTTGCCAATCACAATTATGTATATTGTTTGAAACGAGGAAGAATGTTTTATGTTCTAGCTAAAAAATATATATATGTTGGGGTAAATGTGATAAATTGGTAATTATGCATAATTACCGGTAAATATGCATAATTGAAAATATCATGACTTAACCTAACCAATTGTCAAGGGCGTACAGTTGACCTAACCGGGCATTCAATTGACCTAACCTTGAATGCCCTGTTAGGTCAATTGAATTGAATGCCAGGTTAGGTCAATTGAATGCCCGGTTAGGTCAACTGTACGCCCTTGACAAATGGTTAGGTTAAGTCATGATATTTTCAATTATGCATATTTACCGGTAATTATGCATAATTACCAATTTATCACATTTACCCCAACATATACATATAAAAAATGAGGGTTTGTTTTTCCTTTCTATTATATACTTTTTGCGTGATTCAGTTTTTCTAAAAGATGACTATATATACTAGGTATAACCGTATAAGCATGGTAGTATAGTAAATTATAGGTAATACTAATATACTTATTAGATTAAAGGAAGAAAAATATGGAATAAGTTTAAAAAAAAATAAAAAATAAAAAAAATAAATAAAAAACAGTATCTTCGTTTTAAACAAAAAAAAAACATACAAAAAAAAAACAAAAAAAATGACAATAAAAAACGACTCGCATCACTACCCGTGACAGTATCAACAACACTCGTAACTCTCATCGGTGGTCAGACGAAAATCCAAATGCCACTGTGGAAACAAATTTTCAACATCGCTTCTCTGCCAATGTGTGGTGCGGTATCATCGATGATCAGCTGATTGGCCCTGTTACTTTAGAGAATCGTCTTACAGGACAAAGTTACCTAGAATTTCTGCAAAATGAATTGCCAGGACTATTGGAGGATGTTCCTTTGGCTACACGCGCTGGTATGTACTTTCAGCATGACGGAGCTCCTCCACATTCTACCCGTCTGATGATGCAATACCTAAATCAAACTTTCCCTGGTCGATGGATCGGCCGCGGTAGTCCCATTCAATGGCCACCAAGGTCTCCAGACCTCTCTCCGTTAGATTATTGTTTGTGGGGTGGATGAAAAGTCAAGTTTACAAAAGAAAGGTGGATACACGAGACGAATTGCTCGCGCGCATTTTGGATGCTGCTGCCCGCATAAAGGAACGTCAAAATCAACTCAGCGACCAACACGCGATCTTCGCACACGAGTTGCAAAGTGCATTGAGGTTGACGGTGAGATTTTCGAAAACGTATTGTAAACTAACAAATTTGTCATTTCTGTATCTGATACCATTCAAAATGCCAATGTTCAAACATTAAATGTCAGAAACAATAATTGGTTTCTCTTTCTTGATTACCATTAACAATGCTTTTGTATTTGTAGATTCAAACAGCTATATCTCCGTAACCATTCAGAATTAGACACGTGTTCATATGAACTTTTTTCCTCACAATGACCGATACTATCACCTCCCGAAGTATTGACCTTTCCTTCTGAAACACCCTGTATATATATATATATATATATATAGGAAAAGGAAGACAAAAGCTGCCTGGAGAAGCATCATCCACGCACTACCGTGCGTGGGCAAATTTTTTTTTTTTACCCCGACTACCACTTCGCGAACGGTTCTTCTGAAGGCTATAAACTTTTGTCAGAAGAAACTACTACACATGCACTTTACACCAAAGGAGAGAGGGCGTCGTCGCGAATAATTTGATGTAAACATCGAACAAATTCGCTCACTACTAAAACGTTTAGAGCAAAGTTTATATAGCCAAAATGTTGTTCAGCTGCGTGAGCCATTTGTCCGCATGACGCTGGGCGGAGCTTATTCGTAGAGAGTAGACACTTCTGAGTTTCGTCCAGCGTCACGCCTCTTGTCAGAACACCACGCAGAAACAAAATTTCGGCTATTTTACGATTTGTATGGTTTGTGGTAAAAAATAATTAATTTCATGCATCTAGTCAGACCCCGCTTGTACAAAATTTCATACCCTTTTGTGAAATCGAGGAAAACCAAGTCAGTCCATAAATTTACAAAAATACCGCAGCCATAAAATTTTTTAGCTTATATAGTGGCCAGTGTTTCGGAAGAATCTTCCATCTTCACGGACAAAAATTTAAAACACATTAAAAAGCTGGTTAAAAAAAAAAAAAAAAAAAAAAAAAAAAATTTAAACACTTCAAACTATGTTAAAAAAATAAAAATTAAAATGGATGGTTTGAATAAAGTGAACAACAACTCGCTGCACAACGCGAGAAATAAGACATTGGTTAAAAAAATTATGATCTGCAAATGGGAAAGCTAAAATTTCGGTCAGTTGGTTGTTTAAGTTTGTTATGTAGTACATAAAGGGGAGGCAGCAAATCTATGATGAGGGGGAGGAACAGTACATTTAATTAAAAGTGGTTCCATAATTCTGAGCGATTTCCTCTTTTTCGTTTGTGCTAAAATTTTAAAATCTTTATAGTGGATGGATAGTGTAATGGCATTTATTGGTGTAAGACTGAATGACAGTTTTCTTTTACACTAATTAGGAAACCAGATCTATATAGCTGACGACACTATGTGAACGTGTGGACGATCTTGCAAGATTTCAGAACGTACAGCTAGATGGATTGAAAGAATGGCCGCTGCGAATCCAAGTGTGACTGCGGGTGATATTTTCCAAACATTAAGTCTGTCTAAGATCGATGTCCATCCCTATACTGTCCGTCGTACATTGAGAAAGAAGGGTTTACATGGAAGAGTCGCACGAAGAAAACCTCTACTACGAAAAGCGCGCAAAGAAGCTCGTTTAAAGTACGCAAAGGATCATAAAAATAATTGATTTGCATTCTGGAAGGAAGTTCTTTGATCATAAAAGTAAGAGCACCATGAAATGGCTTCAAGAAAAGAATTTCAAGCTTCTCGAGTGGTCCAGTCAAAGCCCAGCTCTCAATTTAATCGAGAATTTATGGTTTTGTTGGTTTACGTCGTCGTCGTTGGCCTAGGCAAGCTACGGCTTGGGACCGTAGCGCATCTATCCGGTATAGGTTAACCTGGATGATGTAGCCATAAGCACTGCCGCTAGTTAAGTGCCAACCAGTGATTATCTCACTAGCCGTATTGAGTCCGTTAGGCGAAACTGCGACAGTACCAAAGGTGGAAAATATAACCCTTGGTTTTCTATTGTTTGTTTTTTCTGTTTAAGGTGCTTTCAACCCTGCTGGATTATTGACACCATTTTTTTTTTTTTTTGTAGAGAAAGGTGGTGAAAGAAGTAGTAGAAGAAAGGTGTATATCAGATGGTTTTCTATTGTTTGTTTGTTTTTTCTGTTTAAGGTGCTTTCAACCCTGCTGGATTATTGACACCATTTTTTTTTTTTTTTGTAGAGAAAGGTGGTGAAAGAAGTAGTAGAAGAAAGTAGATCATGATAATATTTCTATTATCTGGAAACCAGAGTTTTCTATTATTTATTTGTAAAATGGACATGGTATTAGATTAAAATAAATATTTGAATATAAATAATTAACTGACAATTGTGATATATAATTAATTATGTTTACATACAATAAAATAATACAATATACATAAAATTAGTATTAATGTGGTTCACAATTGAATTATGAGGGGTAACTAATTTAAAATGAATTTATAGCTATTCCGAAATTCAAGACTGTAAAATTAACATTTATCTTGAAACTAAAATAAGAGTATTCACTACACACTCCCCCACCAGAGAGGAAGTTCAAAGAGTTCCGAACGACACAGATTTCCTCTGGACCTTTTTGGTAGCTACTTGTACCTCGCTTAAGGTTGATTCCAAAAACGCAGGCTTAAGACGATCAATAGAAACCTTGTCGACCTTGGAACCGCGCTGGATGAGGAATGATTTGCGCGTACGTCGGAGAACTTCATAGGGTCCGTCATATGGACATTGGAGAGGCCGTTTTGGGACAGGTACACGAACGAAAACGTGGGTGCAAGACTGGAGGGCTGGGGAAACAAAGATGTTCTGTTGGCTAGTCAATCGAGGGGGAACAGGCTGAAGGGACTGCATGTGAGAGGAAAGTGTTTGAGCGAATTCCGTAGGATCACATGACTTATCCCTGCAGTGAAGTAGCCACCTGTAGCCGCAGTGTTGTTCCATAGACTAGTTCAGCCGCTGTAGTCTTCAGATCACTCTTAAATGCAGAGCGAATACCAAGCAACACGAGTGGAAGCTTATCCATCCAATGGGAGTCTTCGTGACACATAAGGGATGACTTCAGCTGGCGATGGAAGCGTTCGACGAGGCCGTTAGCTTGCGGATGATACGCACAGGTATGCGCATGTACTGTACCCAACAAGCTGGTAAACTTCTTCCAAAGCGAAGACTCAAATTGGCGACCTTGGTCAGTGATGACTTTTGTCGGCAATCCAAATCTTGATACCCATCCATGAAGAAAGGCTCTTGCAACAGTGTCCGCTTGGATATCAGGAAGTGGGATGGCTTCAGGCCATCTGGAAAAGCGGTCGAGAAGGTGAGCAGATAACGTTGGCCTTGAATCACTGGAAGAGGGCCAACAATGTCTACATGAATTACCTCAAATCGCTGGGATGGGGGCGGAAATGCGTCAAAGGGGGACCTGGTGTGCCTTTGGACTTTGGCACGCTGGCAGGCAAGGCACGTTTTGGTCCAATGTTTGACATCCTTCCGCATCGAGGGCCAAACAAAGCGAGAGGCAACCAGGTGTTGCGAAGCACGGATACCAGGATGGGAGGGCTTATGAAGATCCATGAAGACTGCTTTTCTGTGACATGGAGGGACATAAGGGCGAATAGCAGCTGTTGATACGTCGCAATAGAGGGGCACAGACAATCCTGGCATACTCATTTTCTTGAGGGAAAGTGAGTGAGTGGAGTCTTCTCTGAGCAGTTCTTGTAGTTCCGTATCCTTATCTTGATCCTGTGCAATAGCATTCCACAGTGTAGAGCTGAGGGTAACAGAAGTAATCTCTACTCTTGAAAGTGCATCCGCTGGAGTGTTCAAGACACCTTTGATGTGGCGGATATCTGTGGTAAATTGCGAGATATAATCGAGTTGCCTGATGACTCTGGGAGAGTGGTTACAGCTGTTTTTATTGAAGACAGTGACCAAAGGTTTGTGGTCGGTAAAAACACAAAACTCTCGGCCTTCAAGGAAATGTTGAAAATGCTTCACGTTTAAGTAAATAGCAAGAAGTTCACGTCCGAAAGCACTATAACGCGTTTGGGCTGGCTGCAGCTTTTTCGAGTAAAACGCGATGGGTGCTTGTTGACCGTTAATGGTTTGTTCCAACACTCCACCGATCGCAACATCTGATGCATCGACCGTCAGAGTTAGGGGGGCATTACTGATAGGAAATGACAGAGACAATGCACTATTGATAGCATTTTTGGCATTGCCGAACGCCTGTAAACTATCGCTACACCATACCAATTTCGTTACCTTGCGTTTGTGTGTGATCATAGCGTGTAGAGGAGCAAGAACACTGGCACAGTTTTTAATGAACTTGTGGTAATAATTTACCAAACCTAGAAACCGACGTAACTCACGCTGATTATTTGGCATAGGGTAATTTTTTATCACTTGACACTTGTCCTGAAGGGGGGTAATTCCGTGCTGCGAAATCGTGTGACCAAGAAATTCCAAGGTTGGCTGTGCAAACACACACTTAGATGCATTAATAGTAACACCGTATTGTTCTAAGCGTTGAAGAGGAGTGAAAGATGTTCCTTATGTTCCTCTTCCGTTGAGCTGGCCACAAGCAAATCATCGATGTAGGCATAAACAAAGTCTAAGCCTCTGGTGACCTCATCTATAAACCTCTGAAAGGTTTGCGCAGCATTCCGTAGCCCGAACGGCATCTTCACAAATTCGAATAACCCAAATGGTGTACAAACTGCAGTCTTGGGAATATCCGAAGGCTCTACGGGAATGTGGTGGAAAGCCTTAACGAGATCTATTTTACTGAAGATAGATTTGCCGTGGAGAAGAGAAGTAAAGTCTTGGACATTTGGTACCGGATATCGGTCCGGGATGGTTGTCGAATTCAAAAACCGGTAATCCCCACATGGTCTCCAGTCTCCTGACTTCTTCTGGACCAGGTGTAGGGGAGAGGACCAACTGCTTTTGGAAGGTCTTATTATCCCAAGATCTATCATAAGCTGGAATTCCGATTTGGCAGCTTTCAGTTTGTCCGGGGCAAGACGTCTGGGTTTTGCAAACACAGGGGACCTTTTGTTGTAATGTGATGGGTAATGGTGTGCTTAATGGTATCACCCATCTGCATAGGTTGAAGAATTCCTGGATATCGTTGGAAAAGGCACTGGTACATGGAATTAGGGGGAACGAGGGAAAGTGCAGAGTTAGAGGCGTCCGGAAGGGCAACCTGTTTGGCAAGAACAGAAAGCAGTGTGGCCTGGTCGCATAAGCGTCGCTTGTCAAGATCCACCAGGAGTTTGAAATGCTGGAGGAAGTCAGCGCCGATTATGGGATGCTGCACTTGAGCACAAATGAAAATCCACTTGAAGGATCGGTGAAGGCCCAAGTTTAGTTCACGCGACTGAGTACCGTACGTGGGTATGCGTGAACCGTTAGCAGCGTATAGAGGCGGAGATTCCGAGTGCGTATGACCAGATTTTTGAGGGAATACACTGACTGACGCTCCGGTATCGACCAAGAAATTGACACCAGAGTTCCTGTCCTTTATGAATAACAGGTTGGCAGTGCGAGTACTAGACGCCATTAGGACTCGCTGCTGGGGTTTTCCGACGAAAAATTGCAAGGGGAGATGCACTTCCTAGCCTTCTTTCCAAATTTCGAGTGGTAGAAGCAGATCTTCCCGGAACTCGAACGATGCCTCTTCGTAAATCTTGACCGAGAATGGCTTCTTTGCCGTTGATTTTGTAGCAGAGAACAAACGTGGTTGAGTTGTTGACTTAACTCTTCCACTTTCAACTCCAGTTCCGATTGTGTGTTCACGGTTGACCGGAGCTGTGTCAATCTCCACTACTTTGTCGGCAGTTTCTGCTAGTTTATCAACTGAAGTAGCAGGATCCATAGTGGCCAAGACACGCTGAGCTGATGGAGGAAGTTTCTGCAAGAACAACTGTCTAAAGATGTCCTTATCGAAGGTTTGTGCGCGTTCGCCTAGAGCGCACTGCATAGCCCTCAGCATTTGAGTGGGCTTACGGTCTCCAAGTTCTTCTTTTGAGATTAACTGATGTAGTTTCTCACGCTCGGAGACAGTGGTGCGGCACAGGATGGCAGACTTCAGATCGTTGTATGGTCCTCACTCGTGGAAGTAGACACGACGACGTCACGGACTTCAGAGATGATGCTCGCTGGTAGAGAGGACAAAACATGATCGTATTTTGTCCTGCTAGCGGTGATCCTTCCCAAGTTGAATTGTGATTCCACTTGGTGGAACCAAATAAATGGATCACCCGGCCAGAAGACGGGGAGCTTTACGCTCAAGTGGGAGATGGCACCAGCGTCGTCAGGCATCTTCTCCTATGCTTGCTGACGTACAAGCAAGACGACAAGTTACCAACGAAGGAGTGGAGGTTGAGACGAGCGCAGGCACAGAGCGCACGGGCAGGGGTGAGGGGCAGAGGGCACGAGCGACATTACAGTCTGGTCCTAGTCGCTCGGGTGAAGGGGGTGATGGGCACGAACGACGTTACAGTCTGGTCCTAGTCGCTCGGGTGAAGGGGTAATCCAGCTCCGGGGTCACCAATTGTTGGTTTACGTCGTCGTCGTTGGCCTAGGCAAGCTACGGCTTGGGACCGTAGCGCATCTATCCGGTATAGGTTAACCTGGATGATGTAGCCATAAGCACTGCCGCTAGTTAAGTGCCAACCAGTGATTATCTCACTAGCCGTATTGAGTCCGTTAGGCGAAACTGCGACAGTACCAAAGGTGGAAAATATAACCCTTGGTTTTCTATTATTTATTTGTAAAATGGACATGGTATTAGATTAAAATAAATATTTGAATATAAATAATTAACTGACAATTGTGATATATAATTAATTATGTTTACATACAATAAAATAATACAATATACATAAAATTAGTATTAATGTGGTTCACAATTGAATTATGAGGGGTAACTAATTTAAAATGAATTTATAGCTATTCCGAAATTCAAGACTGTAAAATTAACATTTATCTTGAAACTAAAATAAGAGTATTCACTACAGTTTGATTTGAAAAAAAGCTGTCCGCAAGAGAAACCCTTCGAATCTGAATGAAATGCAACAATTTGGACTAAAATTTCTACTGAGAGATGTCGAAACTATCTAAAAAATTTCCAAGTAGATGTACTCAAATTCTTTGATGTTTTACATTATATGTTGGAGTTAAGCAAATGTTTTTTTGTTTGTTAAATTTTTCCAAACGAACGGTAAACTTTTCATAACTATCCTATGCATAGTACAAAAGATAAGGACGAATATAACTGAAATATTTCTCTGTACGAATATTTATGAACGCCATTGTATACCGCAGGATGTAAAGAATGAGCAATGGTCAAACGTCTCAAAAGTACTCTTCCTTCCATCAGTTGGGTTAAAATCTGACTATTAAAAAATACGAGCAAGTCCTTAAAGTTATAAAGTAATTCAGAGCAACATGAATAAATGTATCAAGATATTAAAATTAGTTTAAAAATAGGACGACCACATGTCAAAATTTGACAGTCAAACAATCAAATGGTTGAAAAGGAAGGTTGAAGTTAAAATATAATGATGCATCTATGCCGCAGGGGTGGCCAGATTTCCTGGACCCAAGAGCCACATGCGACGTTTTTCAGATGTACGAGAGCCGCAAAATATTTTAAAAAGAATTTAATTATTAAAAACATATACATATAGTTATACTCACATTATTAAATTGTTTAATTACTACTTGTAGAAGGCTTAGTTTGGGTCTTCATTTTGGCTGTTAATGTTTTAGTCTGGCTGATGTGATGTTAAGGCGATGTGAAGAAGCTCAGTCAGGTGTTCGTAAGTGAGGGCAGCACGATGTTTTGACTTTACAAACTTCATTACCGAGAAGAGTGCTTCACAACAATAAGTTGTCCCAAAAACTGAGATAAGTCGGAAACTGGTTTTCCTGAGGTGAGGATACTTTGTCTCTGGTACTTGCTTCCAAAACTCAACTGCAGATAAGCTTTTATGTATCAACTTTAAACCCACGTCCTCCTGCAGCTCCAAAAGTTCTGTTTGTATTGAAGCAGCTTCCGTAACAAAAGGTGTGGTAACAGGACAGCCATCGTTGACGACATCAATCAGGAAAGGATTTACAAGAAATTCGAAGCATGGTTTTAGCTTCTTTAGTTCATCAAACCTGAACTGAAAATCATCAATTAGTCCTTCTAATTTACCTTTGTATTCCTCCAATTTACTATCTTTTATTTCAATATCAGGAAAAGTGTTTGCTCGGTTTTTCAGGTGGGGAAAGTGGTCAAATTTTTTTGTGACTAAATCTTTTTGGAAGAGCTTTTGTTTTATTCTGGAAACTGAAAACCGTCAGTGTAAGGTCAGAAATTACCTTATCCTTTCCCTGAAGTGCCAAATTTAGATTTTGAAGTTGTATTATTACATCAGTAAAAAACATCAGATCCTGCACCCATTCGTGATCTCCTAGTTGTGGGTATGACTTCCCCTTTTCTTTCAAGAAATCAATGATAGGCTCCAACAGTGCAACAAACCTATTCAGGAGATTACTAGTTGATAACCACCTTAGAATGCAGTAGAATGAAAGGTCATCTGGCTTATCTTGAAGATCCAGCTCCTCGATAAAATTTCTAAACACTCGGTGCATTTTTGCATTTGAACGAATGAAATTCACAATTTCTAGAACACATTTCATAACACTGTCATACCTAAAGTACTTGCTTACCAAATGACCACGGTGAATGATACACTGAATAAAAAGACACACAGGATACTTGGGATCGCGTTTCAAGAGCCCAACTAGGCCTACATTTTGTCCTATCATAGCTGGTACTCCATCTGTTGCAACATTGACAAGTTTATTCAATGCTACTTGAGCATTTGATAATGCCTCGTCAAGTGCGTTCTTTATGTCAACCCCTCTGGTGGTTTCTCTTAGGGTCATTAAGTCCAAGAGTTCTTCTTTCACATTTCCATCGCCAGTAATATAACGAACAAATATCGCCAGCTGAGGGTTATTTTTAATATCTGTGGACTCATCGAGGGCCAAACTGAATGCGACAGAATTCTTCAAATCACTCTGCAACGAGCATGTAATTTCAGCACTGATCTGGGAAATATGTCTCTCTGTAGTGTGGCGGGAAACAGAAATACTTGCTATTTGTTCTCGAAGCTGTGTGTTAATTATCTGGAGCGAGAATTGCAGTAACATCGGCAATATTCTTCTTCACAAATTCTCCACTACTGTAGGGAAGTTGAGCACGAGCAATATTCCATGTCATAACAAAACTAGCTTCAGTAGTTAAGTCAGCTGTCTTACACAATGATGAAAGTACAGTTTGTTGGGCAACTAGGCTAGATTTCAGTATTGTTAGCTTAGTCTTCCGCAATTCTGATTTTAAAGGAAATTCCGTAATAAAATTTTTATGGTTAGTTTCATGATGACGCTTTAAGTTACTGGCTTTAAAGTGATTGAGTGCCACGTGGCAGATAAGAGACAGGTTTCCCACCCTTAACAGTAAAGGCAAAGCTCTTCTCCCACTCCTGTTTAAAAACTATTTTCTTCTATATATTTCCGTTTCTTACACTTTGTCTGCTCAGTCATTTTAATCAACTAAGGGGTTGTATAACTTTCACTTGTATAGCTGAGAAAAATAGCCAATATTTGATCTAAGAAACCAATTTTAAAACACACTCACTCGTTACTACACGCTGCCCGTAGGGTAGCTCGAGGGGTACTGGACACTGGTGAGTGGCGATTGGTGTTAATTACATAATTATCCCGCTTAGTGTCTGTCACGCAAAAGAAATTGTCGTACGCATGACGCATTTTATTGTCAATTCAATTTTTCCTTGTTTTTTTCATATTTTTTTTTATGCCAAAAAAAATTATTTGTATTATGAATTTTGTCTTTTATGATAAATACAAAACCAAAATTGTCTCGCGAGCGGCAGTTAACAACCTCGAGAGCCGCATGCGGCTCGCGAGCCGGGGTTTGGCCACCGTTGAATTTCTATGGTAAGAGTCAATCAGGAGGGTCAGAAACTGGCACTGTGTTCAAAACAACTACTGTAACCCATTGGATTATTATTTCCAACACCATCGGGATCGAACCCCCGACCTCGGTGTCTTCACTTCATTTATAGGGAAACCGCGTTGCCCAATGATGTGTGTGTGTGTGTGTGTGTGTGTGCGCGCGCGCGCACTGGTACACACCTGTGATGGATGAGATAAAGTTGAAATTAAAAGTAAAAATAAAATTTTGCTCACAATCGAAAGTCGAAGAGAAGTCAGTCTTTAATTAGTTTGTTAGTGACTGATGAGATCACTCACTGTTTCTGGTTTCGAAACGGTTATACACCAGACTTCATTTACTTGATATTAGAGCGAGGAGGGATAACAGAGATTGGAATGCAGGCTAAACTCAGAAACCTAAATGCTCACGCCTGCCCATCTGCATCGCACTCAGGGTACACGCGACACATGTTGAGTAAATGTTTGAAAGCAAAAATGTAATAAAATCGTAGATTGGTCGGTCACATGGCAAATGAGATTTAACGTCGATAAGTGCAAAATTTTGCATATAGGCTCACGTAACGGTAATTTTGCGTATAGTATGTCAGGGAAGGAGATGACGAGCGTAGATCAGGAAAAGGATTTAGGAGTTATAGTCACTGGTGATCTAAAAGTAACGAAACAAAGTACAGCAGCGGTCAATAAGGCGAACAAAGTGCTAGGTTTTATAGCTAGGAATTTTGAGTACAAATCGCGCGATATTATTGTTCCTCTTTACAAGTCATCAGTTAGACCCTATTTGGAGTACGCGATCCAATTTTGGAATCCGCATATGCGCAAGGATATAGGCAAAATCGAAAGAGTTCAAAAACGAGCAACCAAGATGATTCCGTCGCTTAAGTCAAAGTCGGACGAGGATACGTTTAATGAGTTTAAAATTGACTATACTCGAGATTAGGGTGATCTAATCCAGGTTTTTCAAAATTATGAATGGGTTCGATAATGTAAATAAACATAGCTTTTTCGAAATAGCACAGTATAGTAGAACTAGAAATAATGGGTGTAAGCTGAGAAGTATAAAGTTCGAGACGGAAGTCGCCAAAAACTTTTTTAAGCATAGAATAGTAAATAGGTGGAATAGTTTCTGTAGAAGTAATTAGTAGCACGTCTATAAACATGTTTAAAAATCTATCAGATGCACATGTTCATAGATTAGGTATAGCTTAAGGTAGTAAAATTGGGTTTTTGTGGTTCGGAACCCACGTAAAATTGTAGGTCACCTCCACCACCACGGAGGACATGCGCAGTACACAATTACAAACACGGTTAGGTAGACCAGCCATGAGTGGATCGTAGTGTCTTTGTTGGCAGTGGCGGTTCCTCATATGGGCAATATGGGCAGCCGCACAGGGCGGCATTTGTGGAGGGGCGGCATGAGCGCCTGCAAAAAAAATAAAAATAAGAATAAATAAATAGAATAAATAAAATAAAAAAAATAAAATAAAATAAATAATAAAAGATCAATGACTTTGCATCAAGGAAGGTAAGAAGAGTCAGGCTTTAGATGGCAGTTGTGCTGTGGTGCAATTTATTTTGTTTCTTGTTCAAAGTGTAGCATAATAATTACCCTCTCTTAAGTGTCTTATTCTATTTATGTGATAGAGCATTTGTACAATTTAGAAATTTGATTCTCTAGTTTATTTATGGCAGTTGTGCAATTTAATTTGTATTTTTCCTGTTCATAGTATCATAATTACATTCTCTTAAGTGAGTTATTCTATTTACGTGATGAAGGATTTGTAAAATTCAGAAATTTGAGTCTTTGTTTTGGTTCTGAAGTTCCAACAATTAGTCCAATAAAAAGTTATTTTGTGAAAGAGTTATGTCTGTCCTTTATTTTTGGGGGATTCGAATGTGTGTGTGTTGGCGAACAGGGGGGGGGGGGCGCTGAAGGTGAGGTTCGCCCAGGGCGTCATGTAAGCTAGGACCGCCACTGTTTGTTGGTCTGAAACATTATAACATATGACGAAGGGGACTTACAGCTTTACGTGGGATCCGAACCACGGGTCTCTATATAGTCTGGACGCAGATGACCGTCTCCCATCCAACTACTATCCGATCCATTGTCGTTTTAACTTCGCTGATCAACGGGAAACGGTGTTACGACATTGGCTACGACAAAGCTCTTGAAAGAAGAATCTACGGATTCGTTACTCAAACAAAACTTAAAAGTCACATCGGGATAAAACCTTTAATCATTGTGACTTACTTTTCCTTTTTATTTTATATGATGCTTAACCAACAAAGGGTATCTCTTGGCATATTTCATGATTGTTATATTAATTGTCTGGGTTTGTAAATATTGTCTATAAAAAAAAAATTCTAAAAGTGTTCGCAATTTTTTTTTTATTATTGGGGGGGGCGGGGTGTAGAAGTTACTGCGAAAATAATGTAACAAAAGTTTGAATTGCAAGTCCGAAGTTGTGTAGGTGAAGGAAAATCTGTATAGCCTCTGTTCAATACTATGGTGATGGCATTTATTTGAAAGAATTTTTGGAAAAGGCTCAGAAACTTTAGACTCAAACAAGGAAAAGTTTTTTCCTGTAAATAAGAGTTGGAAATAAATTTTCAGAGCTGGACGTCCTATATACGTTCGAATATGGGAGAGTCTTGTTTACTTCAGTCTTCATTGTAAATTTAACATTGCGGGGAAGGTAATCCAAGAATTTCTGGCTTTGGTCAACGGAGTGAAAACGAGTAAACATTACCGTAATATAATTTACATCTGAAATCTGTAGGACTGAGAATGTTGCTTTTTATAACGCCATCTGTCACGGAGTAAAGAGTATTGTTGAATCAATTTTGAGTGCGACCTTTTTATCATTATTTATTAAACCGAGAGAAGATATGAGATTGTGGTGAAATGTCTCGTATACCATTGACAAAAAGAAACTTCAGGCTTTAAAATAAGGCTTACTCATGGTTTAGGCCTAATACTTAAAAAGTTACGAGAATTTCAATTTAGATGCGCGTTTCTCCTTTTCGACTGTTACCAGTTAAGCATTGACTGACCGGTTAATTGTGAAGTTCATCGGTCCCAACGCATTTACTCTACCAGTGGTTCTGTAAAGTACAGAGGGTTGACAAAAGTAAGTAGACACCACGAGGATTGTCCCCGAAAACAAATGGCAAAGATCATCAATGGAATGCGAGAGCGTGTGTCAACTTTACATAATGCAGGAGAAAGCAACACGATTCTAAATATATTGATTCAATAAATCTATTATTATTTATTAAGTTTTATCATCAAATCAAAAATTATAGAAAAACCGAAGGTGCCTATTTACTTTTGTCAACCTTCTGTAGGTGTGGCCAGTGTATCTTGATTGACCTTTGGAACCGACTATATATGCTTATAGACAGTTATATGGTTATATGCTTCTTTAATGAGTATTCCTTCAGCTTTTACGAGCAAACATCCAGATTATAGTGTCAACACCGGTAATCGGAAAGTTTTATTTTCTGACACACTCGCCTCGTAACGTGGGTAGCATATTAATTGGATACGAGGACCTTGAACGCTTTCACAAGGAATAAACCGGATGGAATCCAGTGTGGTATGCTTTTAAGCCCTTATTTAATAACAATGGGGAACTACCGTATGCCAAGGATATATTTTACCCAGGTTATAAATTAAGGGTTAAATACGCATCCTACACCAAAAGGTTATCAATATGATATGTTTATCGGGTATTACAATCGGAAATCTTGCACGAATTTCTAACTACTTAATTCGTCCGTCACATCTCGAAATACATAAATTATATATGAAATTAATTTGAACTGTCTAATAAAATTCGAAGGAAACAGTTTATTCGCGAGATACTTCAGTTTTGGAAAGATTTCTTCTTTCAGCTTTGATGACCACCCAACAATTTTCATCCTTCCTATATACTATTGAGCTAAAATATGTGTGTGTGTGTGTGTGTGTGTGTGTGTGTGTGTGTGTGTGCTCTTTTTTCGGAACCGTGCACAGCCTAAACGGCACATCGGAAAATTCTGCAACCACCACCAACTGATAGCCCATGAGCTGACGATGTGCTCTGTCAAGTTTCCCGGTCCTAGGTCACCGGTTACTGGGTCCGAAGGCCCCAGCACCGCGATAAAACTACAGAAAAGAACGCAGCCGTGAAAATCTTGAGCTTCGCATTTATACTGTGATATATATACTGCTACCCGACCGGAGGGCGGGAAGCAGTATAATGGGGAGAGGGGTGGGGTAATTGGGGTGGGGGTAAAGGCTTTTTTACTTGTGTGGGGGTAATGGGGGAGTGGGGGTGGGAGGGTAATGGAGTAGAGAGGTGGGGGTAATGGCTTTTTTTTTTTTTGTAGCTTAGCCACTTCTTTCAATGAGGGCCTCATATAATAATAGAAAAAAAAACATGAAAAAGTGAAAAAAAATGTCTACATTTGTGATTGATTGGATAGCCCGAAAGGACTCACAATTGAATTGGGATATTATTCATCATATTAAGCTCCATTCTTTCATCGATTTGCAGTTACGATTCATTACAATTTTTGTAATTATATTACCGATATTTTATAAAGTACTGATGGTTACGATTGTACCATCCACTGATATGCCATATATACGAGATATATGTGATATGCCATACTTTTGTCGCTTAGCCACTTCTTCCTATGAGGGCTTCATATAAAAAAAAAAAAAAAATGTAGCGAAAACAAAATCCAAAGGGCGATAGCGAGCTACCGCTTGTGGAATTCTATTTTATAATGACGCTATGATTGCCTAATAAATATATACAGGGTGTCCCATAAGTCCGGTATCATAGGAAAAATAAAAGGCAAAACAAAAGCTTTTATTTACAGAACGTGCTCAGTATGTATTGTTCCGTAGCCCATTCACAAAATTCCATCCGCCGGTCGGGATCATCATCGCTTAATTTCTGTAGGATCTGAAGTTTATATGGATGCCATTTGTGAGCCTGAAGAATGCAATGGATGCTACTTTTCGACACTCCTGTCTCGGCGGACAATCGCCGAAGAGACTTATTGGGACTTCTGTTAAAATGAGCCAGGATAGCAGTCGCTGTATCATCGTCAGTGGACCTCCTTGAAGGTCCACTGCGTGGTTTATCTTCTATGGATCCTGTTTCCTTAAACTTTGCAACAAGTCTGCTAACACAACTCTGTTATTGGCTCGCGGTCTGGATGCAGTCTTAAATTCAGCAGCGGCCTCTCTTTGACTCCGATTTCCTATGAGTAGAATTATCTGGATTCGTTCTTCCTTGCTCACAGACATTATGGCCTGTAGAAAGAGAAAAATATGAATTATGGTTTGTAGAAATAGAAAAATATGAATTTCTCCTATGATGCCGGACTTATGGGACAACCTGAATAATAGTACATTTGATTTTAAACCTAAGACTTCCTCATTGTCATTCTGAATCATATTTTTTGTAGAAGTTTTAAATTATAATCCCACTCACCAAGTGTGAACCCTGTTTAAACCACAACTTTAGACATTAAAAAAAATTTAGTACCAATATCAGTGGATACCTTTCCATTCCATGAATTACTCTTCTGATCCACTAGAATTTATATTTCTGTAATCACGCCCGGCCAAAATGGGTATGACCGTAGTAACTAGGGATTACTACAGTATACCCATGTTTTACTGCCACTTCCGTTCAAAATGCAGTATCCCCGTAGGAGGTGCTTCTCTCCAAAGACACGCTTTCTTTGCTTCCAAAGGAAACTGCCCTCACCCTTTCCCTCATTACTCTTGTTACTCCCCACACCCGCAATTATATCAGCCGGGGAAAGACACGAGTCCCGACAAATATATATATAAATATATACACACGTTACAGTCAAAGTGTGTAACCAGCAATTTCGCGTAATGGCTGAAACTTTTAGTCATTTCGCGAAATTACTAAAATCTTCAGCCATTACGCGAAATGGCTGAAATTCCACCTTGGTCATTTCGTGAAATGGCTAACATCACAGTAAAATTGGAAACCTTTAACTAAATCTGCTAAAACAAATACATCCACAGGTCTGTTCAAATAAGTGAAAAACACTCTTCAAACACACATTTGAACACATTTCAATTTGAATTTTCAATATGAGGTTTTCAAATACTAACCGGCCCTTCAATGTTATTCCGATGTCCGCCATTGAAGGCCCGGTTAGGTTAACTGAATGCCCATGACAATTGGGTAGATTAAGTCGTGTTATTTTCGTTAAAACTAACGAAAATAACACAACTTAACCTAACCAATTGTCAAGGGCATACAGTTGACCTAACCGGGCAAATGATCTTGTACGAAATGATCAAGGTGGAATTTGAGTCATTTCGCGAAATGGCTGGTTACACACACACACATTTTATATATATATATATATATATATATATATATATATATATATATATATACATAAATAAAATTCTCTTAATTTTTATTGCTAAGGAAAGGAAAGTTCAGTCATAATTAGAACGTGCAATGTCAGCGTTGTAATTCCCTCCGTGTAGGATGCTAAATTCAAGCAGATTGGACGAATTTACTTATTATACAAAAAATTGGGTCTTCAGGTTTGGAAATATTCTTTTCGTGTGTGTGTGTGTTACTTATGGAATCGCTACGATCTTCAGGATACACGCAGAATCCGTCGCGACACGAACATGCGTGTTCCTACATTTGTAGTGTCGCGGTGAATTATTTTTATAAATGTTATCTTTTATCACGAAAAAAGGGGATACAATTAAGGTTAGGGTGGGTTAGGTTAGGTTACGCTAAGTTAGGTAAGGTTAAATTACTTTTCTTATGCAGAAAGGAGGGCCAAGGGCGAACATCTGCAAAAATACCCCCCACGCACACAGGAGGAGGAGGAGGAGGAGGAGAGAATGCAAATCAGGGTCCAGAGTTTCCGAGATGCCTGAACACTGAGTTTGAAAGAGTGGAGGTCACAGACAGGGAAAGATGGAGTGAGGAAGGTTGTTCCGAAGTTGACTAAATTTACAATAAATCATTTAATTTAAAATTATGTAAATTTGTAAACTTCATATTGTATTTATTATTATTATTCCTGCTATTATTATTATTTATCATCACTATTACTATCAATTGTCACTTTCACTATTTTTTTATGTAATAAATAAACAGAATCTCATTAATTTTACCCAGGGGCGTATGAACACATTTAAAAGTGGGTAGGCCAGGGGGGGTAACTTCCGAATGTCCCACAGAATAAAATATGAATAGACCATAGAAAGTTTCCAAATATGATATTTCTTTGTGTTGTGGTAGGTCATTGGTAATAGATATATTGGGGGGGGGGGGAAAGAGTGACCAGTGTTGCCAAATGATACAGATCGACTATCTCTAGAAATTTAGCAAAATTTTCTGAAAATTGGCCTAAATTGCCTTATACTGTATATGCTCACCATCTATTAATACTATAAACACCGAGGAATGTCTGTCAGTCTGTCACGCTCGAAAAGAGAAGATTCTTGATATATATGGGCGATATTTGTATTTTAATGCATTAGAAAAAGGCGTAATGAATTCTACTTTTAATTATAATCTTAAAAAGTGTAAAAAATATTTGCTTTTGCGTTCAGCTTTGAGCCGAAATTTAATCTGCGGCTAAGTTCAAAAATTTACCAAATGAGTTCTTTTTATGCACTTTCATACTGGTGCTGCAACCATTACAGAATAAACATTGTATCAAGATTTGTGAAGCTTAAGATTTTTATGGCTGCATTCTTTTCTATAGTTTTATTGACTGAATAATTGACTCCCCGGTAACTAGGGGGGCCTGCGGCTCCCCAATTACTGAGGCCAAAGGCCCCAGCACCACGGGCGTAGCTAAATGGGCCCGTAGGGCCCACTTTAGCTAGTTATATTATAACTAGCTATTATCGTAGTATGAGTTATGCACAAAAAATAATGAGTAGTTAATTATTGCCTAAGTTGAACTGACTTTCGTTTTAGAGCTGAAAAGTGAGCGTGCCAGTTTCCATTGTTGGCCTATCCACTTTAAAAAGTGGGTGGGTCAATGCCCCTCCGGGCCCCCCTGTTCCTACGCCTTTGATTTTACCTAAAAAGCCTCTATGCTTCCAAGGGCATATTCAGGTAAGAGTACTGTGAATATATTAATGTAATCAAATATCTAAAAATTGCAAAAAACTCGCTTTTATTCTTTTCTGAATAAAGTTTTTGAGTTTTTAGTAGATGAAATATTGAGAATACTCGTACTGATTAACTCTTGCGTTAGAGAGTTGGACAGAAAAGGAACGAGAATGTATCGAAAGTCTAGTACTGCATGTTCTCTTTAAAGGTAGGCATGAAGTTAGAATTCAGAAGAGCAATGTTCGTTGTCATAATGGCGATAGTAAAAAGAGAGTGAGGCAGCATTGCAGCGAAGAGAAAGGGATTGAAAATAGTTAGTAAGAGGCGGGGAATTGATAAGATGAAAAGCCTTTGATTTCATCCGGTCAAGTAGAGCTGCGTGGGTTGACCCATCCCACAAACGAGAAGCGTACTCAAATACTGGGTCGGACAAGAACCCTGTACAGAGAGCAAATGAGTGGAGATGATGAAACTGGGAGCCGGTACAGCACACCTAACCTCTTGGAAGCAGTTTTAGAAAGTGAGTATACGTCATCTTTCCAAGAAAGATTACGAGAAAACGAAACACCAAAAATGTTAAGAGAAGAGGAAGGATGATGGAGTCGTGCATTGCTGAGGATAAGGGAATAATTGTGTGGAAGATTGTGGCGAATAGACAGATGAATGAACCGAGTTTTTGAGGCATTGGAACTACAAGGTTTTATCTGCCCCAATCAGAAACAAAGATCAGGGTTAGGAGCGCCATAGCTGTCTCACACAAAGCATGGAGTGACTGTTGAGATGGGCCCTTTGTGAAGCGGGTGGAGAAATGAAGGGTGGAATCATCGACATAGGAGGGGGGAGGAGAGGAAGTGCGACTTAAAAGATCACCTATAGATGAAAGAAGAGTTGGTGACAGGACAGATCGAGCCCTGAGGAACACCAGTGTTATTAGGTTTTCAAAATTGGGCAAGTGTCGCGATACAGAAGTGAATACGTGAAAATGTCGGTTTTGTAGGGAAGTCAAACGAGGGAGAGAGAGAGAACGTGCCCGGGCTTACCGACTGTGTTCAGAAACTGCATGGTTGCAATTTGAAAACAATAAGTTCTCTTTACGGGTTTAGTGATGAAAACCCTATCAAGGCGACATTTACCAGCCCAAAAGTGTGGGGTGGGGGTCAGTAGGAGTCTTAACCACAAGAGAGAACCAACGTAAGACAAGACGAACACGCTGGCAACGTCGGTAAGGACACACACTCCCACCGAAAATATCTCGTGGATCTCCACAAGGAGATTGTAGACACCAATCGACCAGGGAAGTACAGCACTGCGAGGGGATGTCCTTCTTACATAAAAAAAAAACTAGTCATCCTCCCCACCCACCCAAAATCCCGACCATACACATCTTACTGCTCGACTTCTCTCGCATTTCATTTCATGTTGGTTTTATTGACGATATAATTTCCAAAGTAAATACGTCAAATATATCCCAAGTGTTTTCATCTCATTAAATATGTAAACATAATTATATGATATTCCTTTTGAAAACTCTATTTGAAGAATTTAATTTTTACGAGTTTTTCCAAAGAAATAAAATATTCCTCTGCAAACCGCTTATACTAGATTCTTTACGAGTGTTATATAAATAAATAAATAAAATAAACTACAATAATAGGCGCGTATATAAAAAATAAATAAATAATTGCAATAATAGGGGTGTATATAATAAAATACTGTCGGAAATGTATTATAGAGCATAGAGAATACAGTATATCAAAATGGCATTTGCGCCACAGATGAGGAACTAAAATCATTCCTATTGCTTTGGATTAAAATAAATAAACAATTACACCCATACTACTGAACTAAAGAGAAGGGAGAAATAAATGAAAGTCTATAGTGAATATAAAATGTTGCAAACCAGTATTTTACTGAAATTTATCAGTTTACACGTAAATCCAAGTTCAATTTCTCAGCACTCGTTTGATTAACATATTCAACAATTTTGTCGCAATTTCATCTAACTTGCAGCAAACAAATGCTTCATAAATGAAGGATTGTCACTTTACATGAAGTATGTTCTCCAACTGTCGTTATAATAGAATGAACAGGATAATGGAAATTTTAGTTCTTGGAAATGTTTAGCAAAGGGGTGGAGGAGCGACTCCCCTAACTGTTTATGTCAGAGATGATCTGAAATTAAATGCATTTCGTTAAAATTTATCTTATAAATAACTGACATTCAATTTGTAGGTGTTTCTGTGAATATTTTAAATGCTTCATTCCAAAATCTTTAAATTTATATTTTAAATTAATATTTGACAGGATCAATTCCCTTTGAGCAGTTTCCTCATCAGCTGATTATATGTGAATATAATTTTTTAATGATTAACTATTTCGTATGTAAATTCATTTTCTTAGAATGACAATATGTATCATTTAACCTTTCGCTGCGGCTGGCCCCTATACGGTTCCAAAATTTGTAGCGTTACGAAACTTGGTGGCGAGAGAGGGTTAAAATACAAACTACACTTTTGATACGAGTCCATGTGAAGCTCCGACAATGTGTATGTAAAAAGTGCCCAAATAATTTTATGCTTACGACAAATTTTGGCTGATATGTAGATTTGGGGTCACCAGAATTTTGACAAAGTTGAAAACTACGCCTATTTCATACGTGTACCAATCAGGATGAATCTTATGCTCGGATTAGGCATACGCCTGGCTAGGTAGTTGTGCAATACTGGTTACCAACTTCCCACTTCACCAGCTTTCGGCCAATCAGGGCATTGTCTAAAAATTAGGGATGCACCGGAACTTGGTTCCGGCCGGTTACTTCCAGCCAGAACTATTTTTTTTTGCAGTTCTGTTCCGGCCGGAACCGGAACTTATGAATTTGAAATATGTTTAGGCCTATAATAAATTTTTTTTACGAATTTATTACAAATTAATCCATTTTTCAGACCTTAATATTTCGTACACACACACACACACACACACACACACACACACACACACACACATATATAATATATACCGTGTCTCCCAAAAAAATGCCTACACATCATATTAACATATATATCTAAGCAAAATAGGCGGATAGTAAATAGATAGCAAATAGGCTTCTTTGATGTTTAAATGTTCGAAATATCAGCCAGCAGCGTCAATACCTTCATGGTTGTGTTGCTTACCTTAATGTTTTAAATGTTCAAAATGTCCGCCACTAGCATACACAGTGTTCTTCAGTGCTCCACAAGTAAAAGTCTAAGGGTGTTAAGTCAGGAGATCGTGGTGGATACTCCGTACATCCCCTACGTCCTATCCATCTTCTAGGAAAACAAACATTGAGAAAATTTCTAACGTCATTGTGGTAATGTGGTGGCGCGTCATCCTGTTGGAAGTAACACTTCTTCCAAAAAAGAGAGTTCTGATTGAAGGTACAATGTTGTCTTGCAGCATTGATAAGTAAGCAGCACCTGTGACAGTGTCCTCGAAGAAAAATGGCTCTATCAGTCCTCTGGAAGACAGACCACACCGACACTGACACTCCTGGTTGATTAAGTGCTCGTTCTTCTGTTACGTTTGGATTTTCGGTAGCCCAGTACACACAGTTGTGTCGATTGATAATACCATTAAGTTTAAAAGTGGCTTCATCGGACCAAACAATGAAATAAGGAAAAGATTGTTTTTCATTACACATGTGCAAAAACCACTCACAAAATTCTTTTCGACGATCTGGATCGTCCTCATTCATTGCATGGAGCAGTCTAGGTATGTACGGTTTCCACTTTTCACGTCCTGAAATGCGATGAACGCTGGATTTAGAAACACCAGTTTCACGAGAACATTGCCTTGTAGACTTATTTGGAGAGTTTGTGAAGGCCTGTAACACGGTCTCAACACTTTCATTGTCAGTTGAAGTGTGACGTCTTCCAGATCGGCCTTTGTTGACGTTTTGCACTGTTCCGTCAGTCTCAAACTTATCACGTAATCTTGTAATTGTTACCCGTGATGGTGGTAATGTTCCAAACTCATTTCTCCAATGTCTCTGTACCTCAGCCACATTCTCCGTCTTCCAGTCGTGCTTGAGAATCCACTTACGTTGCTCAAACGATAACTGCAATGCCGCCATTTCCTGTAACAAGGGATACTACTGTTATTTAAGTACAATACACCATTACTATACTACTATTACTAAGTACTATAAATATACTAATACATCAGCGCATATTACTATCATCTAAATGTGCATGTTGATATATATATATATATATATATATATTATATATATATATATATATATTATATATTATATTATATATATGTGTGTGTGTGTGTAACATTTTATTGGGACACCCGGTATATATATATATATATATGTCCCGAGCTTCCCGGAGGTAACAAGACGTGCTCAACACAGTCTAATGCAAAGAATTAAAAAATCAACCAACCCGATCATCCAAGCTATCCATGAGTCCTGCCATTTATTCTCTAAGCTATGGACTTCTTGGTACGAAAACGTCTGTCTGTAGCTCCACTTAACTTCGACAGTGCAGTATTATTTCTAATCAATTGTATATATTTCTATCCTTAGTATATGAACTGTCATTGTATTAATAATATTTGTCATATGGACTATAGTCTGCCAATAAACCTTTTCATTTTCAGTCATATATATATATCAGGGTTGTGGAGTCGGTCCAAAATTTTCCGACTCCGACTCCACACATTGTCAAAAATTCGACTCCGACTCCACACATTGTAAAAAATCTAAAAATCCGACTCCGACTCCTCACATTTTAAATATACGACTCCGACTCCTCTAGTGTTTCACTCTATAATTATCATAATAATAAGACATTTCATCACCACCACACTAAGTGTGAAATTTTATATTTTATATTTAAATAAATATTAATTGTATATTCTGAAAATGTAAAAAAAAATATTAAAAAAACTTAATCTAGGGGCTATCAATGAATAAGGTTTATTGACCAAAAAAACTAAATAACCTAAATGTTAGTATTTAGGATTTAGAAATTAAGGGTGACACAGGACAGAAATTGGAGTCGGAGTCGGAAGTTTTTTACCGACTCCGACTCCGACTCCGCCTGAAACGTGCGACTCCACGACTCCGACTCCACAACCCTGATATATATATATATATATATATATTATTGAAACATTATAGTTTCCACATCAAACCAAAAACATCTTGACTTCATTGATTATGTAACTTAAACATGAACTTAAATGTTAATAATACAAAAACTATTCAATGTTAAGTCGAGGGAAGTTGTGATGATGAAACAATAGTTTTTCACCAGTCCGTGGGAGTAACCGTGTTCTCCCCTCTTCAAATATATTTCCAGCTTCGGAAAAAAGCCTTTCTGAATAAATCGATAAAGCAGGACAAGAAAGATATCGACGCACTAATTTAGAAATGTTTGGGTATACCAATGTTTTATCTTTCCAGAACTGTAATGGGTTCATTTCTCTATCAATGGAACGGGTGGTGTGTTCATATAGTTTTCTATTTCAATTATTTGGTCTGTATGTTTGGTCCACTTCGTCTTTTATTCTGAAACTTATCAATAGCCAAGGATCTCTCTGAAGCCTCCACTTTTTCATCTTCATCAGCTGAGGAAATCTGTGGATTTCTTCCTTTAGGACTTTACAAATTCTGTAGCTACTAATATTTTTTTCATTTCGTCCTTTGATTTTTGTATTCCAAAAGTACTAGCTGTTTCAAACTCAGTCATATCACCTTCACTGTCTTTACTAGATAAACTTTCATGTTCATTTACATTTTCTGTTGGTAAAAAATTCAATTTCTTCTAAAAGAAAAGCTTTAATTGTATTTTTTTGGTCTTTCATATACTTGTTTGTAGCGTGGATCCAGAACTGTACTTATCGTATAAAGTTTCTCGTTAGTAGTATGGGCGAAAATTGGGTGTGTGCAGGAATGTTGCAATTAAATTGAAAATGTTGATTGTTGCAAGAGGGTTATGCAACAAAAAGGGGGTAGAGGTATGCAATGTAGGGGGAGGGGTTATGCTACAACTCAATGCTGCCAAGGCAAAGGGAGGGAGCTTCGCGGGGAGAAGGGAGGATGACCTCCCCACAAAGGAGTAGCCTTAACCTAAGAGAGGAAGAGAAAGAGGAGGAGGAGGAGGAGGCTTTGGGGGAGAAGCTGGGATGTCCTCACCCCCGAAAGGGAAACCTTTAGAACCTAAGCATTAACCTAAGAGGAAAGGAGGTATTCGCCTGGCTGGAGCCAGACGCATTATGAGCGTTCAGGGGACAAGCAGTTGTTATATAGAAGGTCGTGAGTTGCCAGACCACTTATTTATATATGGAGGAGGCTACCAGATATCACCATTTACTTTAATTTTATTTACACGAGTTGCCAAATAATGTTTTTATTTATGTATGGAGGGGTTACCAGATACCGCCATTTAATTTACTTATTTATTAAAGGTAAGATTGACTTTCTCCTTAATTTTGTTCAGCAAGAGAACTAAATTAATTATTTAAACGATACCCAATATTATCAATAAAAAATACACTAGACAATTAGCTTAGCAAAAAGAAATCGTTCATCTTAATATTCATTATAATTAAATTTCAGAGAAATTAAAGTAATTGATAAAAGAATTAAATGAGAAGTCTATATATACTTTTATATTAAACAATAAATTTTAACAAACTTCCCGTTCTTTGTTGTTTCCCAAATTTTAGCCAACTCCCCATATGAAAGCATGCAAGCGAGCATCCCTCACCATGCATTTTTCTTACTATTTGCAACATGAATAAAATAAAAATTTAGTGATGGATTCCATGCCATGTTAGGGATTTCTCGTCTAAACTGTAGGTCTAAGGTGGTTCAAAAACAATGCTACTTGACATCTTGTACTTTAGAACGGCTGCCTTTAGCGTATAAAAGCACATGTTAGTACAGTGATTTACTCTAAAGCCAAACCTAAAATATCTATTTACTTTTGTCATTCCCCTGTATATACATGCGTGTGTGTGTGTGTGTGTGTATGTGTATGTGTGTATATATATATATATATATATATATATATATATATATATGTGTTGTGTGTGTGTGTGTGTGTGTGTTTTCACAATTTCGTACATCTTTTTAATTCTTTCGATTTGAGAAATCTATATACACACATACATTAATATTAAATTTCCATATGAAAACAAGTTTAATAATATGCCATAGATATACTAAACTGTATATTAAATTTGGTAATAAACAATTATTCTCATAGAATATCGTTTATTTTCACATTATATTGAGACGAGAAGAATTAGAGGCAGGAACGGATAAGGTTCACACCTGTTTAGCCCAAAGCTTTTTGAAGGCCGCAAACTGACCACAAAGGTCCAGAATGGAACACGGCAGACAAACTTTCAGTCAAAGATTCTCTCTCTCTCTCTCTCTCTCTCTCTGAATGTTTTCTTGGATATAAATATTTTTATATTTTATTAACTTCGTTGTTTATGTCTTATTTTTCTTAGCGTGTAATTTGCATGGTATCTTCATAGTTATTGTCTCTGTTATTGAAATGAAATGAATTAAAAAATGGAAAAATTATTCTTAATATATATTTTTTTCAAAATTCACACACACACACACACACACACACACACACAGAAAGAAAGTTTTGTTTATACTATATGGATATAATATTCATAGCTTTAATTTTTCACAAGTATATTGGAACTCATTTACCGAGTTTATGATGGCCGTAAGTAGTCACAGCAAAATTTTAAAAATATATAAATAAAGGAATGAAAAGAAAAACAAAAATATTTATAATTTCTTTATTATAAACTCCTCTCGATAAGATCGTAAGGGGGAAATTTGAAAAAAGAGAGAGAATCAACAATTCATTTTATTAAACTGTAAAACATAATTGATTCCTTATGCAGATTTTGGCTGTGAGCCTCTGGTTCGCTCTGGTATCTGAACCTAACCTAACCTATGATTCAGAACATAGATTCTCTGAACGATAATGGAGAATATATTTAATACAGATTTTCAAAAGACCTTTTAGAGAGAGAAGAAAATACATACGAGGAATATATACAATAAATTCAGACCACAGATTCTCTTTGTAACTGGTACCTAACCGTGGTGTAAATTACATTAGTAATAATAAGCTAAAACGGTTTTCCTTCTCCCCGAATTGTTCATTCTGGCGAGGGTCAAGCTTGTCACCGGCCTTAGACCTACAGTTTAACGTTGAATCCGAACTACGCTCCAGCATTGGCGGGGTGAAGTTACAATGTCATCGGCCGGACTCGATCTCTCAACCAGCACCCCAGCGTCTTAACCACTAGCATACCTAGGGCGCCCATTTACCTACCAACCCAAGCAGACATTCATTTTTATGAGTTAAACACAATTTAATCACACTCCTACGCGAGAATTGGCAGGTAAAGTCAAGCCGAATACATTAATCAAAGTTGAGGATCGGATAGTATGACCGCAAACATATATTTTGCAAATATTTGAAACCATCGTGGCAATTACACACACACACACAATATATATATATATATTATATATATATATATATATATCTATCTATCCAAATCACAAGTCAGGAATCTTGGGAAAGCTGAGAATAGTATGACCGCAAAAAATAATAATGCGCAAAAACATTCTGCTTGTAGAGATCTAGATTTCTTATTTTCTAATGATCTTTGTGTCATCGGATGTTACTGTGCTGTCTCTGGTAATATTTTCAACAAGTGAGTAGAGTTCAGCGTCTGTACAAATTATTTCCGTTATTTTAAATGTTATTTCTTTTGCTTTCTTATCATTGATGTACCATTCTAACTCTTTCCAACAATATCTTTCACTGTTGGCTGTTTTGCTTTCGATTTTAGATTTGAACTTCTTGATAGTGTTTCTCTGTCCATCATATTTTTTGCTTCACGTTTGTCACCTACTGATTTTAGTTATTGATTCATGATTCTTAACGTGGAAATTATGAATCCCTTTTTAAATTTTGTATTTCCTCATATATATATATATATATATATATATATATATATATATATATATATATTTTGATAGTTTTCGCCCGAACTGTTCATTTTGACGAAGGCCAAGCTTTTTACTCCATCTTAGACCTACAGTTTAACGTGGAATCCGAACCACGCCCCACCAGCAGCTCAGCGTCTAGGCCACCCAGGGTACCCATTTATCGACCAACCACTTTCTTTATTGTGTGGAAGGATGAACAGCTGGATTTTGCTGCACGCCGGGTGCCGTCACCGGGTCTCGATCCCGGGGCCGATGGATTCGTAGTCAGCGACGCTAACCACTACACCACCGAGGCGCATATTATAACTTGATTGAATGGTTTGTTCTTGGGGAACCGTAGCTTAGCAAGGAAGAAGAGGACGAGGAGATGGTACATGTTATTTACAAACGTTTCAGAAATTTCAATTTCCATCATTGGTGCTAAAATTATAAAATCAAATATAAAAAGATAAATAAATATGATAAACGGAAACTTATATAATATATTTAAATAAACATGTAATATTAATGGTGTATTTACAGTATATATTTAGGTAATTAAAATTAAAAATAAAATTAATATAAAATAGAGAAGAGTGATCAATAGTCAAAATATAAAAAGTTAAAGGTGAACAAAAGAGTTGGAGCCAGACGGAGTGATGGTGGATTTTTTCTCAGTGGTAGGATATGACAATTTATCTGGCTGTGTTTAAGTTAAAGGCAGAACTATAGTCGTTGATAGTTGGGTTTAATACTGAGGATGTATAGGAACTCCAGAATGCGGAGGTCGGTTAGATGGTTGGTTGAGTTAATAATTTTGAAATTGGAGGGAAGTAGTGGGTGGTTGTGAAGGTGGCAGTGATCCCTTATTGCTGATTTGGAAGGTTTATTTAAGGGCTGCGATGTTCTGGTAGAAATACAGCGATGCTCGCCCACTCTTGTTTGATATTGGCGAATGGTGCTGCCAATATAGTTCGCTTTGCAGCGAACACAATTGAAAACGTAGATGGTGGACGAAGCAAGGGGCTGGGATGTTTTTTCTTTGTGGTTGAGGTATGATTTGATGCTGTTATTGTTGGGTGAAAACGAATTGAAAGTTAATTCGGGGGTAAAGAGGGGTGAGTAGGAGGCGGAGTTCTGAGTATTTTGTGGCTGATATGGTCAAAATAGGGAAAGGAAAAGTATTGTACGTCTTTTTTAATTTATATTTTGACTATTGATCACACTTCTATATTTTATATTATCTTATTTTTAATTACTTAAATATATACTGTAAATACACCATTAATATCACACGTTTATTTAAATATATTGTATAAGTTTCCGTTTATCATATTTATTCAATTTTTTTTATATTTGATTTTATAATTTTAGCATTGATGATGGAAATTGAAATTTCAGAAACGTTTGTAAATAAACATGTACCATCTCCTCGTTCTCTTCTTCCTTGCGAAGCTACGGTTCCCCAAGAACAAACCCTTCAATCAAGTTATTTATATATCACTGGCGACGGAGGGGGTCAGGGAGGTTAGGCTTTGTTATTTCTCCTGCTAGGGACTTGAAAACTAACATAAAAAATTAACAATACACAATCCCATCTCTTGTCAAGTTGTCAGGCTAAAAATTTCCATCCATCCATCTATCATCTAAACTCCATTTTCCCAGTGAGGGTGGGGAGAGAGACACGGGAAGAGAGGGAAGATATATGGCTAAAAAATTTGAGTCAGATACCTTTACTTTATAAAACATGTTATAATGACCATGTTAGGATTTATAAATAAGGTTATATAGCTATTTGCATATACACTGCGACTGTACATAAAGTTAATTATTACTGTATTATTATGCATCTTCTCAAATAACAAAGCCTTACAACTCGCATAAAAATGCACAATTCTACGTCTTGTCAGGCAAACAATTTTAAGCCTGACGTCTCTCTTTGAAACATGCTATGATGTAAATCTTATGATTTATTTATGTTATAAAGTCATTTGGATATTCACTATACGTAAAGTTAATTAGTATTCTAATTTATTTATTACTTTTTATCCACCAAATAACCAAATTTTTAATGTTCGAAGTCAGGCAAATTCGTTTCTGCCTGACAACTTGCTGCTGTGCCAAATGTCCAAAATGCTGCGCTGAATTGCCAAATCTTTTTTTTAAACAATCTCGTTTTCAATAATATGCATATTATATACTTTATAAGGAGGGTTGGGTGGAAAATAATTGTCCAAGTTACTTACTAGTGATGTAGCGGATGTCATTTTTTTCACATCCGCGGATGCGGATGAGGATGTTTGGTTTCAACATCCGCGGATGCAGATGCGGATGTCTACATTTTCGTTATTTTGTATCATCAAAATGTTGGGATATAATTACAACATGTTTATCCCGTAAGTCACATTGAAATTAACTGAATTGAAGCTGAAAGTGTGCTTTCTTTTTATTAGTTGTGTACTAGGTCCTACCTCTGAAAATTCAATAAAACTTTCATGATAAAAACATAGGGGACAGTACCAGTTATCTTTCACTGAGGAGTCTTCTCTGCAGTGAATGTTTCTTTCTAAATCTTTTTTAACGTACCTTGAAGTAGTTTCTTGTAGGCAATGATCAGTGTTATCATCACCCAATGAAAACAACTGCCAAATGTCCTCCTTCACTAAGTTTTTTTTTTAATGAAGAACCAGAAGACTCAAAAGGAGTTCCACTTCCTTCACTACTAACTGCATTTGAATCATGTTCAGTTACACGAAAAAATCCATAAAAGTTTCAATCAGCAAGCTTTTCACTTCCTCTTTTTTTTTCTGTTAGAAAAACTTCCATTTGAAACGAGGATCACGAACTTAACTTTTTCTTGTTCATGTTGGAGGTGAATCTTGTTTTAAAGTTGTTTGGAATCACTAACCAGTCTTCGTACCCGATACATTTTCTGCAGCAAAACCAATATATTTCTCTATTATCATACAACAATTAATAGAATGACCATTGATACTATTGCAGTATTGGAGCTCATTTCTCGTTAATTTTTCAAAAATTTTAAAAAATTCCACAAGTATCTCTACCAATTCCCATTGACCTTTTGTCAGAATACAAAATCAATGCCCTTTTTTGGCTCAATAAGGCGTTCAATCATACAAGTAGATTTCCATCTAGTTGACATTTTGCATAATATGGTGTTTGGGTGGGTTTAACTAAGCTTGTATTTCTTCTAATGCTGATATTGCTGTACTGGAATAATTGAAACGTGTTGCTAAGGCTCTTGAGACTGCGAACCTATTTTGCTGTTTGAACAATTTATCTTGGATGCAGGGAATGAACTGCACATCCCATTAAGGAGTTCTGTAGTCCAAAGTCTGCATAGCAGCTTTCATATTGGTTGCTTATCGTGAATTAATAAATGGACTTTATGTAATGGAACAGTCCAATCTTTTAATGCATAATGTGTTTAACGTATATAATAAGTTATTATATAGAGAGAGCTGTAGCTATAATGTAGTATAATTGATTAATTGTACAATAATTGCTGTACTTTTCCCTGAACATATAAAATAATAGCAAGCATCTAACTAATATAGAAATCAATTAGTGAATTCGTCTGCAAATAAATTCGTTATATTTTGTTGAGTTTCAGCCACAATTAGAAACCATAATTGTGTTACCCGACCTCTTTCCCCAACCTCCACCCTTATAGAAAGAGATCTTTAATTAGCTTGATAACTATTTATATTAAGTTTAAAGTTTTATTAGGCATATTTATAAATGAGTAATTAAAATAAAGTAAACTAAGATGTTCATCGTTTAATATTCAAACTTAATTATAGGAAGGTTATGCTTAAGGAACATTAATTTTTCTGCCTTTTCTGCTGCCAGTCTGTTTCTCTTTTCATCATATATTAATCCAGCACTGCTAAATAATCTCTCGCTTGGTACGCTTGTTGGAGGACGTGCTAAATGTTTCCTTGCAAGTTTACTCAAGTATGGGTAGATATTCTGCGTATTTTTCCACCAACTAATAGGATTGTCACATGCAGCAAGGCGTTTTTCTTGGTGATAGCTCTCGATCATTTTTACTACATCTTTTGACATCGCGTAGGTCTCGTCATCGCTGCTTGACTCAAGAAACTGAGAGATATATTCTGTGATAGATTTGCTTGTTGAAGGTGTTGGTTCTGTCACTGAAACTTTTATTCTTTTGGTGGGTGGCGAAGCGACAGATTCAAGAGATTGAAGCTCTTCAACTGCTTTGCCAAGTGATGATTTAACTCGTTCTAATGTACTAGGTGAAAATAACTTAGCTTTGTAACGTGGATCTAAGTAGGTTGCAAGAGAGTAACTTCATACAAGAACAGCCTCTCGTCTTGTCGCTTGCATCACTTTTGCGCACAATGAACTAGTTCTATTAATATAGTAGAATTTGATAATTTCCGCTTATTAATGACGTTTTATCTCAACGGTCCACATCCGCACGACATCCGCAGTCCAAAGTGCGGATGCAGATGCGAGAAAATATGCGGATGTTCCGCGGATGCGGATGCGACCTACATCACTATTACTTACATTTAAAAATTAATTTACCTCAAAGAAAAATTTGGTGAAAACTAATTAATAGCCTAATTAATAGAGTGGAGTTCATGTATAAATAAATAAGGTAAGGCGATGCTTTATTTCCTAAATTTATCCCAGTTAAACATTCTAATTAATTTATCATACATAATACATATCACAGTGAAACTATCAAATTATACAATATACTGTATATTATTTTTTTGTGATTGCTTTTTAAATAACCTTCCATATTTGATTTAGTCATTTTCCTATCGTCTATTCTTTCTCTTGAAATTATTGCACAGCAAATTATACATTTTGCTTTACTCTTGTAATCACATTTTTTAAAGTATTCCCAAATTAGGTTTTTTTATGGGAGGCCCCATGGCATTCAATAATTATGTACCAGCTTAATACTTAAGAGAGGCCTACACAGTTAATGTTTATTTTATACTTAATTTCCAAGTAAAACTAAGATAAAACTATTCTAAACCTAGTGTACACCCGAAGTATACAATATGCTTGATCAACATTTTGTACACTTCGGGCCTATACTGTACAAATTTTTATTATCACGCATAGTAAAACGGTCAAATAACTTGTATTATCACAATAAATATTCATTACTCTGAAGAGTAAAAACCTGTCATCACGCAACTGCTGTAACTCTATGATTAGTGTCAGTTTTCTTGGAAGTGCACATTTTATATTTGAAAGTAGAATATGCTAGAGGTTTCTGAAGAATATTCGGATCACCTGAAGATCCGTCACCCCAACCTTTTTTAGTTAGTTTTGTAAGGCTAACTAACGAAAATATCAAGACTTAACCTAACCAATCGTTAGGTCAACTGTACACCCTTGACAAATGGTTAAGTTAGGCCGTGATATTTTCGTTAGTTAGCCTTATAAAGCTAACTAAAAAAGGCTGGGGTGACGGATCTTCAGGTGATCCGAATATTCTAGATGCTAATAATGTGTTTTTGTAACCTGCCACCGTGTGGAGGATTAAGATACTACAGCAAACACTAAGTGTAGTTTCATTTGGAAACCACGTACCCTGATGGATTATTAATATTTAAGGGTTATCATTTATCAAGGAAGGACGTTACGCAGATTGGGTCGAGAGTTATCAAAAGTTAAAAACTAACCAGAATTTTGAAAACGGATTTTAAAACCATTGTTATAAGAAGCACGCCTACCTAGCCCATGCTGAAGCCAACAACGCCTTATATTAGACCAGAGGTCACCAACCTGGGCGGTAGCGCCCACTAGTGGGCTCACATTAAGGGTAATTAAACATTTATTTCATTATTTATTTTATCGATTATGTTGATTTATTCTTTTTGATCTAAGGTGGGCGATAAGCTTTTTTAATTTTCAAAAAAATCGTAAAAGTGGGCGGTGAACAAAAAAAAAAAAGGTTGGTGACCCCTGTATTAGACCAGCAAGGCATTTTAAATTATTTAGTTCTATTATTACACGTTTAGCATTTCAAGTCATACTTAATGAGTATTTAACAAAATTACTAAGTAAAAACATTCATTTTTTTTTCCCAGGCTGTATGAGGAAATATGAATTTTTGGACACTTTTTATAGTTCTATAAACAAGATAGAGCCGATGCCAATGCATCGGCCCCACACCATCGGCTAGATCAGTGGTTCTTAACCATTTTAGTCTGCGACCCAAATTCTGGTCGCGGGGCTAGCTCGGCGACCCATGCCTTAAAACAGTTCACTCTTAGATAAAATAATTAATGGTAAAATGATTAGGGATAACATAAATAAATGGTAAATGACAATTTAATGATCCAATCAAAATGGCTTGGCAACCCAGGAGTGAAGAATCACTCAGCTAGATTTTAACATCGGTATATCCCTACTTAAAATACAAATGTTTTCAAACTAATCGGCAATGAATGATCCTTAAAATAACAAAGCATTTAACAGGGTTGACACTTTCTTTTATGAATTTCCATGTATCTCCCAGGTTTTTCAGGTGTTTCTATAAAATTTTCCAGATATTAAATTTTTAAACACAAAATTAGGAAATAAAATCCACCCACATAACACACTATGTATTACCAAAGTTTGTTAGATTTCATTGACTGGACTTTTTTTAAAATGGTATTTACCTTTAATAAGGCTAATTACGGACTGTCATCCCATATTAGTTGAAAAGGTTCAAATTAGTTCAAGTTTTGCAACATGTTTGGAACGAATTTGCATCAGTCCACTTTAAAAATTATGCCCACTCTGGATTTAGTTTTGAATCAGTGTTATACTAAAGATAGATTTATTCAATTTTGGCTATAAATGGTGTAGTGATTAGGCGCCTCGGTGTAGTGGTTGGCGTCGCTGACTACAAATCCATCGGCCCCGGGATCGAGACCGGTGACGGCAGGTGGCGCGCAGCAAAATCCAGCTGTTCATCCTTCCACACAATAAAAGAAAGTGGTTGGTAGATAAATGGGTACCCTGGGTGGCCTAGTGGTTAAGACGCTAAGCTGCTGGTGGGGGCGTGGTTCGGATTCCACGTTAAACTGTAGGTCTAAGCCGGTAAACCTGGTAAAAGGTTCGTCCGTCAGTCTCTCTCCTGGCCTGATGGAGGAACGAGTTGCTTTCTTCCGATCTCCATCGCACATAGCCAGGCACACCCGGCTTAGGTACCGTCCTGAGCCAGGCATCTAGTCCTTTTTTTAAGATTTCAACTTTGACCTCTGTGACGTTCCCGAGGTCCTTTGGAAGCTGGTTAAAAAGTTTTGGCCCCCTGACAACCAAACTATTTTCCTTCAGCATTGAGGGTGTCCCTTGTCGGGCCTTTAGTTTGGGAACACACACATTCTACCTTTCCTATTTTCCAGTGTTGTTTGGATGGTAATTGGGTTTAGTTTGAGGTTAGGCACCAGTTTTTCAACATTTTCCATATGTAAACTATGGTGTACATCTATCTATTCTTTCCAGCGAATACAGATTTAATTTACGTCGTCTTTCCCAAGAGTTGAGTTCTTTGCAGCCATCAATCTTAGCTGTTAAATGTCTCCGAGTTTCTTCTAGTTTATTAGTTTTTTCCTTTTATTATGGGGACGTCAAGGCTGAGCAGTATTCAAGTTCTGGTATAATCAGTGTTTTCAGCATGGGAATCATTACATTCTCGTCCCTTCTTATCAAGGTTTTCAGTAGCTGCCCCTTAACTCTTTTTGCTTTGTTTACCGCTATCTGACTCTGTTTAAAATTTTGCTTCATCGGTCGTTATTACCCCTAAATCTCTTTCTTTTGCTTTCGTGCTTCTCTGAATTTCCTGTCTATCTGGGGCATAGTATGCTAAGTTCTTCATTTTTTTCCAGATTTCAAGAGCTGAAATTTCTCGGTGTTAAAATTCATGTCATTGTCTTCTGACCATTTGTATATGAAGAGGTCGGAGTTTTTCCCGAGGTGGAGTCCCTTTCCCTGGTGAACCAGAAATGAAAATAATGATAATCACTCATTGTTTCTCTTCCAAACCCCAACACCGTTCGTGGGTGGGTGTGACGACACAATTTGCACTTGATGTGGTACCACGGACATTTTATGTTGTCTTTCTCTTCGTATTAATTATTTCTATTTAATACTTCAACTAAAGAGCTAACACTGTTTATTTTTGTAGTAATTTCAGAATTTACCTAAAACTGTTGTTTTTATAATGTTATAATGTTATAATGTTATAATGTTTCAGACGAACAAAGACCCTAGGATCCACTCATGGCTGGTCTACCTAACTGTGTTCGTAATTGTGCATTGTGTATGTCCTCCGTAGTGGCGGAGGGGACCTACAATTTTACGTGGGTTCCGAACCACAAGAACATAAGAAATTTATGTAAAAACTGCCTGTACATTGGAAACGACTAATTTTTACGAAACTAAATAATTATCAATTTAAAACTAATTAATTATCGATTTAAAACTAAAGATAGAATCTGTGGATCCAGAGGATCAAGTCATAATAGACTACTATCCACAAATATGTTACACTCTATATCTATTTATAACCGACATGCAAATATATCAGATCCAAAAGATCCAGTCAATTTCATTACGGTATCCATCCAACCAAAAGTAAGTCACGATCCATATCGATTGCGGACCAAGTCAAAATTTACCACCATATACAATACAATATATATACTTAGGAGGAAAAGTGTAGGTGTGGCTGTAAAGACTGTACAATAATGTAGAAATGTGTGTGCACCCATTTTGGATCTCCCATTTCAAGGTGTTTGTGGGGCAAGTGAAGATCATGAGTTTTTCAATACCTCACAGTACTATGGGGGGCACCGCTCGGCAGATGAATCTCTTTAAATGGGGTGTGTAAGGACAGAGTATCCCCTAACCCAAGATGCTGCCTCCCTATATCCCACAACACTTGTGTTGAGCTGTGTTTATAAAACAACTACATTTTATACTTTTAATCTTGTGTTCCTTAAATTAAATTAAATTTCACTTACGTTATACAATTAATAAAGGGGATAGGTCTTGGTCGGAAATCAAATAGGCCTAGGGATTGAAGGAAAGTTTCCTTCCAGTAGCTCCTAGGAGACATTAACCGAGTTTGCTGTTATGAATTCATCTTAAATATGGGCACAATGGAACTATTAAAATAAGAATGACAAGAGAGGGAAAAGTGCAAATTTCTGATGGACTCTCTCTCTCGGCGGGCGGACTTTGTTAGCCTCCGGGATAGCGTAGGTGAGATGGGGTTAGAGGTCGGCGGCGATGTTGAGGGAGTGTGGAGTGCATTCCGGGACGAGTTTATGGTGCTGCAGTCTGCTGCCATACCCTCAAAACCGGTAACCCCTGCTTCAATGCAGCCTAAGTGGTTCAATCGTGACATCGCTTCGGCTATCCGAAATAGGAAAGTAGCGTATAGGAGGGCGAAGGCCAATCGTTCCCATGAGAACACTGAAGCGTATGTCCGCCTGTGTAGGGAAGTGAAGGCGAAGGCTAGACTAGCGAAACGTAACGAAGAACTACGAATGGCAAGCCTCTGCAAGGGGAACCCTAAGGAGTTCTTCAGTTATGTTAATAGTAGAAAGCCCATTAGAAGCGGCATTCTGCGGACCTCCGACGCGGACATCGCCAATGTGCTTAATGAGTACTTTGCGGGAGTGTTCACCAGGGAGGACACCCGCATCATCCCTGAGACAGGGGTCAGGCACGAAGGTGCTGGCCTGGATAGTGTTCGATGTACCGCGACAGTCGTTGCCGATAGAATAGACAAACTGAGCGCGTTTAAGGCTCCTGGGCCAGACCAGTTCCTCGCAGAGTCTTGCGGGAAGTGCGCGACCAAGTGGCTCCCCACCTGGCTACAGTCTTCAACAAATCGTTGGTGACTGGAGGGAAGCCAACGTGACCCCTATCTTTAAGAAAGGAGATCACGAAAGTCAAGGGAACTATCGTCCCATTAGTCTCACTTCGGTTGTAGGTAAATTATTAGAGGGGATAATAGCGGATAGGATCGTTGACCATTTGGATTCCTACAAGCTGCTTAGGGACTCCCAACATGGGTTTAGACAGCATAGGTCGTGTCTCACCAACTTGCTTGAGTTTTTCCACGTCATGTTGATGACTGAGTATGGTAAGAGTAGGGCGATTGATATACTTTATCTCAACTTTCAGAAAGCCTTTGATAAGGTACCTCACCGCCGGCTAATGGCGAAAGTGCGCGCGCTGGGTATCAGTAGGGAAGTAGGTAGCTGGATTGAAAACTGGCTGAAGAATAGGCGGCAGAGGGTTTTAATTAAAGGGGCTAGTTCGGGTTGGGCCTCGGTCACTAGCGGGGTTCCTCAGGCTTCCGTTTTGGGGCCACTGTTGTTTATCATTTACACAAATGATATAGACGCTGGTATCGTCAGTAGAATCGCCAAATTCGCTGATGACACCAAGCTTGGGGCCAATGTTGGGACGCCGGAGGCGATCGAGCAACTGCGGGAGGGCCTAGGTAGGATAGGAGAGTGGTCATAAAAATGGCAAATGCCGTTTAACTTGGGCAAATGCAAGGTGATGCACATTGGCTACGCCAATCCCAAGTCGGACTACTACATGTTGGGGAGTAATATCGAGGCCACTGATTTGGAAAAGGACTTTGGTGTGCTAATTAGCAGCGACCTTAAGTTTACCAAACAGTGCATAGAGGTGGAAAAGAAAGCCCAGAAGTTGTTGGGTTATATGAGGCGGCAATTTCGATTTCGGAACAAGGAGATTGTGCTCTCTCACTACAATTCTCTGGTTCGGCCGCACCTGGAGTATGCTGTGCAGTTCTAGTCGCCCACCCTCAGGATAGATATTGAGAGGCTTGAGCGAGTCCAGGCGAGGGCCACAAAGTTAATCCCTTCCGTTAGGCATATGGGGTACAATCGACGCTTATGCGCCCTGAATTTGTTTTCGCTCGAAACTCGGAGGCTGCTCGGTCAATTCATCGAGGTTTTCAAGTTCTTACGCGGGTTCAACAATGTGGATTTTAGAAGCATGTTTAGTTTAAATGATAACCCACTCGCAACAATGGTTGGAAGTTGGATATGAAACGGTTTAGGAGTAGTGTGTGTGGGAAGATCTTTCCCTATAAGTTCTGTGACACGTGGAACAGTCTACCTTCAGAAGTTGTGAACAGTTCTTCTGTGGATCTTTTCAAGAAAAGGTTAGACCGAATCTTGCACACTATTTGAGGATGTATGAATTTTTCCCTGGCACCCGTTGCCATTGGTACCACCTCGGTATGGGCCGCAAGGCCTTTTGAGGTATTACTTTTCCTTGTAACGCCTTGTAACTCTCTCTCATCCGCGCGTTCACCATTCCGCCTCAGAATTTGTCATTCTAAACTTTTTTGGTTAGAACTTTTTCTTTCATTTAATGATAAAAAAGTTTGGGTGAACTTTGAGAAAGAAGTATTTGAGAGAGAGTTGTCGATGCATTATTATTTTTATTATGGATTCATTAAAACTAATTTCAATTAAATTTTCATTCGGCTTCTATAATGGTACAATTGCAATTTGTTATAGTTTCGTTTTGGGCTAAAATTACTTTATTTCTCCAATTATTTTTAATTGGGAGATTACTGTACATAAAATTGATAGTATTTACTATTTCAATATAAATTAATGTATTCTATTTTTGTTACTATAAGAACTTTAACGAGGGTTGGTACGCACGGTTGGTATTCGTGTTTTATGGAATATTTTTATTGAATAATATTGTTTTGGGATTGTTTAATTTCATTCTTAATGGCAAGGATCATGCGACGCGGGAGACACGCTCGTTTACGTGGGATTCGAACCATCTTTGGGTCGCTATATCATGTGAAAGCGGAGGACAGTCACCCATACAACTACTAAGCAGACCATGCGTCACCTAACCTCGGGAACGGAAAGGGTGTCGTGGCCATAGCGTTTAATGTGACTGATAATAATATTTGTAAGGGAAAAATAGTATACCTTCAACATTTGCGTACAGTCATGATAAAATCCGGTGTTGACAAAGTCGAAAAAGTTAGTTTAAATTAGGTCAGTTTAGGTTTCATTGAGTTACGTTGTTACATTGTCCGGTTAGGTTAGGTCTGGCTAGTGATTGTCAGTGAAAATCTGAAAGGTATACGAGGTGCTCAGGACCAAACCGCCAAGCGCCAGTCGGGTCAGAATGGAGTTATTTATACCACTATATTCCGCCACCGTTCCTCTATCCCGTGGGTAAATCAGGGAGCAGATTGTGGACCTGTACGTATGGTCGAAATCAATCAAATATTGTTATTGGTTCAAGAGTTATGGCATTTTGCAAGTTGACAAACTTCAACTGCATTTTTCTTCATTTTTTTAATTTTGGCGCTTGGCAACTTGTGGTCCGAAGCGCCTCATATATATATATATATACACACATGGGTTAGCTTGAAATCTTCGACTTTATGCAAGAATAAGGATTTCAGAAGAACGTCGACAATCATTAAATTCGATTTTGTTCATACAACGCATAAAATCGTAATTTCATACCTAATTTCGTCACTTGAAACGGAATACATTGTTTTGATACCCAAGATGCGATGAAAACCCATAAAATAACACCACCCGAATAAACGTTCTTCTAAAAATTTTAATTGTTTTCACTCGTTCCTTTGTATTCTTATCCAATTTAGCAAATTTATTACTTCAAATCAAGATAAAGAAAAGCTTAGAAAAAACTCAAAAACATCTGAAGCCGCGCGCCTTTAAAAAAAAAAAAAAAAAAAAATGGCATCATGAAAGTAAAAATTTGAAAAATAAATGAGTAATGGCTTCTGAAACGGTTGAATTTCATATTTTATTTCTCTTCTTTTTGGATATTTATGGAAACACGAATTTGAAAATGGATCTAACATTCAAAACTGGATGTTGAATGGGTTTGAATGGTGATTGATGGTAGGAGGTTAGGCCTAAATTGTAATGCCACTTTAGACAGAATGGAAACACAGAGTTTTGGTGTGTGTGTGTGTGGTGTGTGTGTGTGTGTGTGTAAACACCACTCTATTAAAATTGTATACATTTTACATTTAAAAAAATTAAGCGAGTCATCCTTAAGTTACATCTTCAAAAAGTTATGGTGAGCTCAGTACGAGTAAAAGTCTAAAGTATCATCTTGCTCTGGTGGCTGGTCGACGAACAAAAATCGATATAAACAGCATACCTATACTACCTTGTCTTAGCGTTAAGGACTCTCAAACTTCTGACGAAAGTACAGTTTTATAAATAAAATGTTTAACGATACTTACATACATAAATTATTATCCCCTTTCAGAACATAATTATAAAATGAGGGACACTAAACACTCAAACCACGTATTACTCCATCCTGTACTTTCCCTCGCATGCAGAGGCATTTAGGCCTACGCGTTTGATCCACGGCTTTCTTTTCATTTTGAGATGGAGCCATATCTCCTCCTTAAAATAGGGGCCTACTTTCCCCTCCGAAAAATGGCAAGCGCCGTCTCGAGGGAAAAATATATAGAAACATTTTTTGGTTAAGGTTTTCAGGAAAATTATTTATCTCGTTGCAAAAACATTAAATAAATGTTTGGATTTTTAGTGAAAAATAAAATTCAGAATTACTTTACAATATTATGTAAACGCGTCTCTTTTATAATGTATATATGCCCTTTCTCCAAGACCGAGTGAGAAAGGGGTCCCAGCACCACAGTGGTGTTAAGTTATGAATGAACTCTGTAACAAAAGACGGGGTCTGTTGATATAAAGTATGCGGCAGTTATTATTAAGAACTACAGCAAGTCGTAGAGTGATTAAAATCAACGTACGGTTATTGTATTTCGCTGTAATAATTACTGAAGGGCTAACTATTGTATTTCCGAAAAAGCACATAATAAAATGAGATACGCTCAAAAGCTACGCTGGAAAGGCAACTTGGGATTTTCCGGATGGTGTAGTGGTAAGAAATGTGCTCGGGACGTGGCCCATGCGATACAGGGACCTCAGTGCTGCATATTTTACTTCTGTCTTCGTACTGAAGTACACAATATTTTACATCAAACATCGAAAGCAGTTATACAAGAAAATAGCTCTCATACGGAATCATTTGGAGATCAAAACTATCCTTTTGAAGTACAGTATCAGAAAAAAGTTCCTCTACAAAAGAAATTTCTAAAAAGCATAAAAAATTACTAATCAGTAACGAACTTGTTTTTGAGATTTTATCGTCAAAACAGAATAAAATATTCACAGAAAAACATTACCAATTGGTAATTTTATATGCTTTAAAGCTTTCTCGACGAGCTTTTTTCAGAAACTGTACCTGTTCCTAAAGAGTATAAATTGCATAAAGAACTGAAGAAAAACAAGAACTATGTCGGAACGACAGCAATGCTCCCGCCTATCTTTGTGACCTTGATCTTTGAAGAAAAAACCTGAGTCTTGCTCATGATACATCATCCTGTGATGTTCCACATGTGAATAAAACTATCAATTTATGGAGAGTGGTTCACAAGTCATGGCATGGACCTCCATTTGTGACTAACCTTTAATGCAGGAACCCAAGTCTTGCTGAAAACACATCGTCTCGTACTGGAATGAACTAATGATCCATATACGTACGGTGTCAGCATTTTATGTATAGTGGTTGAAAATGGACCTCCATTTGACCTTCGACCTCTCTTTGTGACCTTCACCTCCGATACAAAACCCCTGAATCTTGTGATGATCAGTGTATGTGTGAAGTTCCATTAATTTATGTTGAGCCGTTCAAAAGTCATAACTCGACACGTAAAAGCTCCATTTGACTTTCGACTTCTATTTGTGACCTTAAACCTTTGATGCAGGAACCTGATTCTTGCTCATGACACATCATCTTGGTCAGGAACAAAAATAATGCGTGTCTCAATTTACAAATTTTAACCATAAATTTTCATTTTATACTTTCGGTGAATGAAATTATAAACCCTAAAATTATACATTATAATAATTATACATTTAATATGCACGCAAAAATGGTTGCGTGTATTGTGCGTGTGAATCGACAGCGTCTAACATTCATTTGAAGATTCTGGGATTTGTACGCCGTTTCGATTTTACTTTCAGCAGGATAACAGTAAATGTGAATTGCAGTTAAAATACGATTTTTATTTTTTTAATTTTTTTTGCAGTTAACATACGATAATTTCTATGCTAATCCAAATGCGGATCGGTCTGTAGAGAAAGAAGCATAGCATAAAGTGCATTTTTCTTCATTTTAATGACGTCATTAGTTGCCTGGGAAGTCGTTATTATTTTGTATAAAAAGCTCTTTCTCTCTCTCTCAAACTAACAATCGTATATTTTATTTCAGTTCATTCTGATTCTATCTTGCTTTTGTACGAAATAATCATTTGAAAGAGAGTGCATCCGATAAGGGGAAAAAAAAAACATTCACGAAGCAATTTACATAAAAATGTACAGTATAAATTAAAAAATTGTTTCCGCCCCCCACCCCTTTTTTTTTCCATGCTCAATTGCTCATGGCAGGGCGGTAAAGGACGTAAACGTGTGAAAAAAAACATTTATGATTGGTCAGTATTAACCAATCAGGGCTCTTCCCAATTTTTGTAATTGTTTTGTTCGCATATAAAGTGGACCAACTAGATATGGTAGGCTTTGATATGAAGTCTGAATTATACAAGAGAAATTTATTGAAACTCGTGGCTTAGGTAAAAACTTTTATATATATATATATATATATATATATATATATATATATATATATCTCACAGGTGTTCAAAATTGTTTCTTTTTGAACACCCTGTGTATATACAGTAAGGGTGTCCCAGGAGGAAATGTCAAGAATGCACCATTTGACTCTTTGGGTATTTCTAAGTAGAAAGTATTATATCGACATGTGCCTGATTCCCAACCGTTACCGAGATACAGGCCTCTACATTTGGGTAACTAAAACATAATAAAAAGCCGATCTTAGATAATATTCAATGACATTTAATGATACATTGGCAACTGTGCAGATCCTCACATTATTTATTTACATTATTTTTTTGTCTGGGGGTTCTTGAAGAGTAACGTTTATCAGCGGGATAAGCCCGAAACTAGGGAGCAGTTGGTTGCACGTATACAGGATGCGTTCATAAACCTCAGAAATGAACTTCCGCGTTTTCCTTGGCAAGACTCGATGGATCGGAGGCTCGCAGCGTGCATTGAAGAAGGAGGGGGTCACTTTGAAACCATTCTGCAATAAGTGCAATAGTGTATTGTATGTTTGTACTTTTTGTAAACCACAAGTGTCATTAAATAGTATCTAAGATCGCCTTTTTATTATGTTTTAATTACCCAAATGTAGAGGCCTGTATCTCGGTAACGGTTGGGAATCAGACCCATATCGATATAATACTTTCTACTTAGAAATACCCAAAGAGTGAAATGGTGCATTCTTGACATTTCCTCCTGGGACACCCGTATATATATTATATATATATATATATATATATATATATATATATATATGTGTGTGTGTGTGTGTGTATACCGTATATACCTCCTCGTTAACCTCGTTTGGGTTCCGTGTGTCGCTCTCTCTTCACACGAAGGTCAAGCTGGTGGCCCCTCCTCTAGGCCTGGTTTGGTTTAGGAGTGAGTTGCTCTCTTGCGCTCTCCACCGCACATAGCCAGGTACACTGGGCTCATCTGGTACCATTCTGAGCCAGGCATTTAGTCTTCTCTTGAAGACTTCAACTTTGACCCCTGTAACGTTTCTGAGGTCTTTTGGAAGCTGGTTAAAAAGTCTTGGCCCCCTGACAACCAAGCTATTTTCCTTCAGTGTTGAGGTCCCTTTTCGGGCCTTCAATTTGGGAACCCTACACATTCTGCCTTTCCTATTTTCCAGCGTTGTTTGAATGGTAATTGGGTTTAGTTTTAGGTTTGGTACCAGTTTTTCGATCATTTTCCATATGTAGATTATGGTGTACCTGTCCTCTTCTTTCCAGGGAGTACAGATTTACTTACGTAGTCTTTCCCAGTAGTTGAGTTCTTTGCAGCCATCAATTTTGGCTGTGAAATGTGTGCGCGTTTCTTCTAATTTATTTATTTTCTTCCTTTTTGTATGGGGACGTCAAAACTGAGCAGTATTCAAGTTTTGGTATGATCAGTGTTCTTAGAGGGGAATCATTACTGTCTTGTCCCTCCTTTCAGGGGCGTACACAGCATTTCTTAAAAGGGGGGGAGGGAGCACACACACAATATATATATATATATATAGTGTTTGTGTGTCAGCTCAAAATTGATGAGGATTGATTTGGAATCAAAATGAATTGCATCTTGGAAAGCTTCAGTTGTATTTTATTTCCAATTTATGGGCAAAGAATTAAATTTGCACAAATTAATCTTACGTATAAAGACAAACGTTCCTAGACAGCCCAAATTGCTTTTGGGTTTTGAGTTAATAACGTCCTGGTAATCATAAAATAACTGAAATTCCATATGAAATCAAGATACTTTGTGGTAAATGTTGCAAAGTTATCGATTTTTGAAACTTTTTTCAAATATCTTTAACGAGAGTAGTAGTAATTTTTACAATGGGGGTGCCTATGCCCACCCTTATGTACGCCACTGCCTCCTTTTAATATATATATATATATATATATATATATATATATATATATATATATATATATATATATCTTTTGTTATGAAAAACTATAAAAAAACTTTTGGGGGTTGGTAAATAATAAATTTATTAAGAAAAGTACATTTTAGGATGGAGAAATAGGTTAGGCTACAGGTTAGGTTAGGCACATATACAATTTTCTCAAATATATATACACAGCAATACCCCGGTTATCGCAAAGGATGCGTTCCTAAAAGTCTGCGAATATCGGGGCAATTTTCCCCATAAGAATCAATGTAATTAGGGGGGATGCATTCCCCTACATACTACAATATAACTACAATGAATGTAAAACAGTTAAACTAGCATTTACCTTTGCTGCGAGTGTCAATGGCGTATCAGACCTGGCATAAAGAGAAGGAGAGGAGTTACTGGGGTGAAGAGGGCCAGGGTCATCGGCCTCCCCACTCGAGACGGCACTGACACTGCTGCTGTAGGAACGAGGACTAAAAAGCCTATGGAACGTGGACTTGGAGGTTGAAGAAGTTGGAGTGGCAGCTACATCAGAAGGGGAGGATTTGAGCTGGAAAAATGCATGAAGTGTCGGCTGGCGAGCCATCTTCCTCTTCTCCTCCAGAGAATGTCGTTCTTGACGTTGCGGATGACAGTGGTGCCCCTCTCCACATTCAGGTCAACGTCCAACGCCATGTCCAGTGCCGTCTCAAATAAAGACAGAAGCTTCCTCAGAACTGGAACGGTGAGGGTTTTGACTGGAGGACTCTCGGCCTGCTCCTGTTCTTCGTCCACTGCTAGATGCTACTCCAACTCGATGAAGTCCTCGTTAGTTAGCTCCTCACTTTGTGAATAAACGGGGTATGCTTTGCGAATATCAAATATGGGTGTTTAAATATCAATTGCGAATAAGCGAGGTTGCGAACAGCGAGGTGTGTGTTATATATATATATATATATATATATATATATATATATATATATATATATAATATATATATATATATATATATATATTAGGGTGTCACTTAAATGCAAAGTTTGAAATTTTCATGCTGACACCCCGCGAATCTATTCCATTGGTAAAAAAAACATGGTGACTGAAAAATCTTTTTATTTGAATAACTATAAAAGGTCGCCCCCGCCTTCCAAAGTTTAATGCTTGCGCGGCGTCCATAATCGTTCATTAGATATCTATATATCTCTATATATGTGTGTGTGTGTATCTGTGTGTGTCTGAATATCTGAGAAATAAAGTGAACAATACTTAACGATTCACCGTTCTCATTTCAGCTACGTGATTTCTGGTGATGGAAACCCGGAAGTGTATATACCTATTAGGGGCAGCGGTTGATGAGGTGAAAGGATGCAAGCTTCCTTCCTACAGGCAAGCATTCGGTTACTTCCTTTACCTTCACCATGAAAAGAAAATGACAATACGTGACGCGTTGAGGAAGTCACTTCGAGCAGTGATGTCCTTCTGGGAGAAAGCTCACATTCCAACCAGACTCGAGACACACTGCGTCAGCAAACTGGATAAAGTCTTCGAGGAGTGGAAAGGACTGAAAAAACACGCCTCAAGGACGAGCGATTCACACAAGACGAAAGAAAAAGAATTCATTGAACGCCTCGATCGTCTCTTTGACATCGCCCACGCTGATTGTGAGAAATTGGTCAAGTACCCAGAGGATTGGGAGTTCCTTCAGCAGCAGCGCCAGAAAGGACGTCCAGGTTCAATGGCAGGTTTGGACATGACCCATCAGCGCCAAGTCAAAGATTGTACTCGACGTCGGGAGGAAGAGGAGAAACGAAGAAAGCGATCAGCAGCTGAAATGGAGGCAGTATCCAACGAAGCGGTTTTGGAGTCCTCATCCTCCAGCTCAGATGATAGCGAAGAAAAAGGAGCATGTGGTGGTTCGTTAGCGTCTAAACAAAGAGCAACGAAGAACATCATGACATCGGAATTGGCGGCAGCGCTTGATCGCACGTAACTCTCGTCAAGAAAGGCCACATATCTGCTGTTTGAGGCAGCTTCCAGCTTAGGGCATGATGCTAGCGACTACAACATCAATCGTGGATCCATTCATCGTCAGCGTGAAAAATTCCGTACCCTTAAGGCTCGGCAGCTGAAGAGCGAGTTCCAAGGCAATAGTCCGTTGACTGTTCACTGGGACGGAAAACTCATGCAAGATCTGACGTCACGAGAATATGTTGACCGCTTACCTATTCTTGTATCTGGCTCCGGGACAGAGCAGCTCCTCGGGGTGCCAAAACTTCTGTCAGGAACCGCGCTGGCACAAACAAATGCCATCATAGATTGCCTGAATGAATGGGGAGTGACCGATCATGTCAAATCTATGTGTTTCGACAAAACCGCGACAAACACAGGCCACCGTGGAGGAACTTGTGTTCTTCTGGAAGAAAAAGTTGGACGTGACCTGTTACACTGCGCGTGCAGACACCATGTACTGGAGTTGGTGCTACAGGCGGCATTCGCAGCATCGCTAGATTCAGTATCTACCGGTCCAGAAATTCTGCTTTTCAAGCGCTTCCATGATTATTGGACCCGCATTGACCAGCAACAGTTCCAAACTGCGGACACAGATGCGTTCACCAAAGCAGCTATTTTTAAGCATAGAACGGAGCTCATTGAGTTTGCAAAATCACAAGCACTTCAAAGTTCGTGATGACTATCAGGAATTCCTCGATTTTCGTCCATTTTCTTGGAGGAGTTCCAACAAGGGACTAAACTTCCGCGCCCCTGGTGCTATGCACCGGGCGAGATGGATGGATAAGGGTCTATGCCATCAAGATCTGGCTCTTCCGAAGACAGTTTAAAACTGACGAACACTGAGGAACGCGGAATTCGAGATATCTGCTCTTTTCTGTTCTAGTTTTACATGAAAGCGGGGCAAAGCTCATCTGTCCATCGAAGCTCCGCTGAATGATTGGGAATTGATGAGGACGCTCCTTCGATACCCGCACAAGAGATCTCCGATGGTACCACCAAGAAGCTGTCTGCGCACCTGTGTACCATTCGGAGGAGGGAGTGGGTCTGGCGTTCTTTGATGAGAGGATATCGATGGAAGTGAAGTGCAGCATGGTTGCAGCGTTAAATCAAAAGCCCCTCACATGCCGCCAAAACGATCTTTGGTTCTTGATACTATGTTCCTCAGTGACAGCAAAGGATGGAGCAACTGATCACAAAAAGAACACCCGAGGATTCTTCTCAAAAACTTCAGTTGCCAAGATTGCTTTCTGCTCCACCATCCCAGTTCATGACGTCAAACTCTGAATACGTGCAAGCTCGGATGTGGTCTCCAAACTTGCAGTGGTGAACGACAGAGCAGAACGGGCCGTGGCTCTGGTGAAGGAGCTGAACGGAAAGTTGGCAGTGAAAGAAGAACAGCTCCAGTTCCTCGTTCAAGTTGTCACTGACCACAGAAAGCAACACCCAGCTCCGAAACAAATCAGCATTAGTGAGGACGCGAAAGAACTAATCACTGATCAGCGTATGAGCACCAATTATTCTGCTACTGTATATGTATTTTATTTCTCAAAGTTTTGCTTTTGTTGCTTTCCATTTGTACCATTATTCGCCAAATTATGTCTTCTATTTTGATTATATAATAAACTGTTTGTATTCTTTGCGTTTTTAAGTGTCTTACTTCGTTATTTCACCAAATTGCCTTGTTTTTTATTATCTGGTTCGGCCCAAGCTGTGAACACTGAACAGCTTGTTGACGTCAACAAATGGGTCTGTTGTCAGTGACGAGGGCGACCTTAAATGATGACCAATCAGGACCAAATTCTCTTCCGTATGTTTTACACCAAATGGAACAATTTTAGGGGGTGTCATAGGAAAATATCCATCGTTTAATTTTCCCCCTATTACCTAGTGACACCCTAATATATATATATATATAAGGGTAATTCAATAAGTATCCGCACTTTTTATTTTCACAATTTTATTTTCACATCTGATAGATTATTATAAACATCACTTCTCAACATCGTCTCCCTGTTTCTCAATACACTTAGTCCAGCGATCTACAAGCTTCCTAATGCCATCACAAAAGAATGTTTTTGGCTGTGTGCGTAGCCAGTTATGCACCGCCTCCTTTAGGTCATCATCGCCTTGGAATCGCTGACCTCTCAAAGCGTCTTTCAGTGGTTCAAACAGGTAAAAATCCGAAGGTGCCAGGTCTGGACTGTAGGCTGGATGGTCGAGAACTTCAAATTTAAGTTCTTGAAGGTATTTTCTAGTCTGTGTAGCGGTATGAGGGCGCGCATTGTCGTGTAACAGAATAACACCTTCCGACAATCTCCCTCTCCGTTTTGTGCGAATTGCTTGCTTTAACTCATTCCGAGTTATGTTATGCTAACACTGTTTTGGGAGACACGAGGCCCTATCCTTGAACATTATCTAGAGCATGGAACTACAGTAACAAATGCATCGTATTCTGACATGCTTCGGAATGAGTTAAAGCAAGCAATTCGTACAAAACGGAGAGGGAGATTGTCGGAAGGTGTTATTCTGTTACACGACAATGCACGCCCTCATACTGCTGCACAGACTAGAAAATACCTTCAAGAACTTAAATTTGAAGTTCTCGACCATCCAGCCTACAGTCCAGACCTGGCACCTTCGGATTTTTACCTGTTTGAACCACTAAAAGACACTTTGAGAGGTCAGCGATTTCAAGGCGATGATGACCTGAAGGAGGCGGTGCATGACTGGCTACGTACATAGCCAAAAACATTCTTTTGTGATGGCATTGGGAAGCTTGTAGATCGCTGGGCTAAGTGTATTGAGAAGTGATGTGTTTATAATTTATCAGATGTGAAAATAAAAAGTGCGGATACTTATTGAATTACCCTGTTGTGTGTGTGTGTGTGTGTGTGTGTGTGTATTTTCTTCCTGCAATTTTCTTTGGATACGATATGAATTAACCTTTAAATAACTTTTTGCTTTACAAACCTATACTTTACTATAAATAAAATAATTTGGGTGTGAATGCAGCATAGTTTAATCCACTAGTTTAAGTCACGGGTCACCAATAAGTGGACCATAGCCCAGATCCGAACTGCCAACAGATTTTATATGGACCGCTGCAAATAGGCCTAATGAGGCTCTAAACCTCCTGATAAATAATGATTATCCACATTATGGAAAACTGATGAGTGGGTAGTTGGGAGGTAACGAAAATGGTTCACTGAGTAGGTAGGTAGTTAATCTAACAATCATTAAATTCCTTTTATGTCAATAACTGGGTGGATGAAACCAATTGGTTGCTCACCAGAGTTATTCTCCACACTAGTATTTATATACTGTGTGGGAGGAGCGTGCTCGGTAGTGGAGATACATTACCGCTCAACCAACCGAGGAATAAACCAAGACAACGCTGGCACGAGAAGCCCCGCGAAAAGGAGAACAAAAGGCAGAACGAAAACGAAGAACGGGGCGAGAGGACGTACCAGAAAAGTGCGCTCTCGAAAACATAACCGGAGAAGGGAGACACTCCGATAACAAAAAGTAAGTGACTAATTGAGTTTTTTACACCAGTAAGTTATAAGCATTAAATTAAGCTGGGTCAGACAAGTTAGGCCTACATTGTGGCCTAAGACCCAGCATCAACTCATAGCTTAACAAAGGTGAAGGTAGATTGCCCTAACCTAATTCTTGTGAGGAATCCTACTGTGGACCTCAATTTATCTGCCCGCTCTGGACCATTTCCGGAATCTCTAGGCTGACCCCCTAGGCTAGACTTGATCTACTCTATAGTTAGACTGGAGATATAAGGGGTGGGTTAATTGTGGACCAATTCATACAGAGCATTTTTCGCATTGGTGGTCCGTGGTGTGGGGAATTTACAAACCTTAAGCTTACTTAACAAAAATTGCAGAATTAGGCTAAATGGTCTAGCCTAAGCCTAACCTGAGCAAGCCTAATTAGGTCTACAACCTAGGGCCTAACTAGGAAACATTTACATTAAAGGAGTCTCATTCTCTAATAAGCTTAGACCTGAGTGACACACAAGTACTTGGGGGGGATTAAACCAAATTTGAACTTGACTGTTTTGTCTGTGCTCTCTCTTCTCTGGTAATTTCTTCTGTCCTATATTTCATTACGATCCCCAGTTAAACAATTTTGACTTAGACATGGACAGTGCAGAATTGAAAAAGTTAAAAAAGAAAAGGGGGGCAAAGTTGGGAGCTGTTACAAAGGCTGTGAACACTTTTAACAATATTACACAACCAGGTAAAGAAAAATATAGAGAGTGTAATTATTAAATTAGAAATTAAAAAGAAGGAAATAATAGCCATTAATGAGAGTATTTCAGAGTTAGTTGAATCCGAAATGGCTGAAGAACAATTGATAGACCTTTACGCTGATGATGATGATCAGGTAAGCTCAATTGAACAGCAAATAAGGGAACTACGGTCTCGGTTGACTGACTTAACACCAAAAAAACCTAATTCTGATTTTAATCAAAGTAGGGCTAACCTTCAACAAAATTAAGTGGCATGCAAAATCCTGAGTCACAAGAATTGAGGGCTCAGTTACCCATTTTGCAAATACCAACATTTGAAGGGGACACGGTACAATTCCCATCTTTCATTGACAAATTTGAGAATTTAATAGGTAATAAACCTTATATTTCAACTGTTGAAAAGTTTAGTTACTTAACTAGTTCTCTTAAAGGCCCAGCCCATAACCTGATAGCCTATTACCAGCCGTAGGGGATTCATATGAAGTAGCTATTGATCTTTTAAAACGTAATTACGTTAATAAAGATGTGATTATATATGAATTATCTCAACAAATTTTTGAATTTGCACCCATAAAAGATAACCAGTGATATGGAAAATTTTTATACAAAATTAGAAGCTATTATAGGACAACTGGTTAGCAATGAGATAGATATTAAAACTTCATCTTGGCTTATACAAAGCATAGTACTTAGGTGCCTTCCTTCGAGGGTTAAAGATAATTTAATTCTAAAGACGGGAGAAAATTATCCTAATTTAACACAAATAAGACAACACTTCCCCAATATCCTAACTAATTACAACTTGAGAGATTTTCCAACACATAAGACCCAGACTATGGATAAACCAAAGACTGTTCCCAGAGACCAACTAGCTACAGCCAAACAGACAAAACTTGATATTGTAGAATCAATGTGACCAACTACAAAACACGAACACCTACATTACAGAACTTTAATGTAACTGCTGCCTCAACTTACACACCATATTGCAAATTTTGTGCAAGTAATGAACACAGTAGTACTGGTGTGACAAATATTCAGATTTTAACCAAAGGGCTAAAAGATGTGAACAGTTGAACCTGTGTAAAAAGTGTACTGGCCAGGGACATTATAAGAAAGACTGTAAATCTAGGTTAAGATTCAAGTGTAAGTTTTGTAAAAGTTTACGACATGTCTCATCAATGTGTGATTCACCAAAGTGTCCAAATAATAGTACTCAAACTCAAAAGATACCTCCCCCAAACAAAGGTAATCAAGAAAATGCCACTTTCAGGGACATTCTGCTTGTTCAAACAATGTAACAAGAAACACTGAGATTCTTTTACCAACTATTACTTTGGACTTAGTGAATAGTGAGGGTAGTACCACTCCAGTGAGATGTCTTATAGACTGTTGTTCTCAACAAACATTTGTTTCAAAAAATTTAGTTAATAAATTGGGTTTGACACCAAACCCGAATGAACAAAACTTCAATATTGCGTCCTTTGTTAAGGATAACTCGGACAAAAATAGCTATAAGACAATTGACCTGGAACTACATTTAGAAAGTAAATTCAAGAAAATTGAAGCAGTTATTATTTCTAAAGTAGGACAAAACAAACTGGTTATACCCAAACTAGAACAAACCATAAATCATTTGAAAAAACACTACAAAATAGCTGATAGACATATCACTAACAACACAATAGCTAACATTGAAATGCTAATAGGGGCAGATTATATTAATCTTATTCATAAGGGCATAGTAGAGATAGGTAATGGTATAGCTATTCAGACTCCATCAGGGATAGCCCTTTGGGTGACCTATCAGACTACAACCTAGACCTAAACCAAAACAGTGCATGACCAACAAATACTATGTGCCTCAACTCAGTCCTACATAACACCTGTAAGAATAGCAACACTTTGAATAATATTATCTCAACTGAGAACATTAATTCATCATTATCAAATGAAACTTTGGATGAGGCAATTCAAACTTTATGGTTACTAGAATCTGTGGGTATACATGACACACATCAAACTTCAGAAGATCAGTTAATGGTAGAAAGATTTGAAGACACCATTCAGTGTAAAGACAATAGTTATTTTATTGAGTTACCTTGGAAAATAAATTGTCCAACTTTAAGAGATAATCTCAAAGTAGCTAAAGGACATTTATATAAAGTAATGAAAAAACTCAAACAAGAAAATAATGTAAAAAATATAATAATGTCTTCAAAGAACAGCTACAGAAAGGCTTCATTGAAGAAGTAACAGATAACCCTTTTAAAAAAGATGGTTGTCATTATTTAACCCACAGGGGGGTTTATCGACAAGATGCCCCAACAACAAAACTTAGAGTAGTATATAATTGTAGCCTCAAAGACAGTGATAAACACAGCTTGAATGATGCTTGATTGAGGGTCCTAATCTCATTTCTGACCTTGTGAAGATCTTACTGAGGTTCAGGTTAGACAAATATGCTGTACAAAGTGACATTTCGAAGGCATTTTTGAGAATAAATCTTAAAAATGAATATGATAAGAACCAACTTAGGTTCTTATGGTTCAAGGATCCATTTGATTTGAATAAAGGGTTCATAACCTATAGATTTAATGTTGTGTTGTTTGGAGCCAATTGCTCACCTAGCCTATTAGCATTGACAATTAAACATCATTTAAACCAGTTTAATAACTCTCTAACATTGAACTTCCTTAAGGAACATTTTTACGTAGACAATCTAATAGGCTCAACGACAACAAAATCTGAATTATCTGAAGTCTATGAACACTCTCAAAACATTATGCAACAAGGTAACTTTGAGCTTAGAGAGTGGATTTCAAATAATGAGGATTTAAACAAAAAGATTTTAAAAGATAATAATGGTCTTACTCCATCAGACAGAGTTAAAACTTTAGGTATGAACTGGTATTTGGATGCAACTTCTAACAGTCATGATTCAATCTGTACTAAAGGTTTTAAACTTGATGAGGAAGCAAATACTAAAAGACAAATATTATCAGAGGCTTCCAAAATTTTTGATCCTATGGGTCTATTCCTGCCTTCAACAATAAAATCAAAGATTCTCCTCCAAGAAATTTGGAGGACAAATGTTGGGTGGGATGATCCAATAACAAATGAAAATCAAAAATCTTGGAAGAAGTTAGCTACTGATTTAAAAAGTGCAGAACATTAAAATTCAAAGGTGCTGTGGGTTTAGGGATAAGCCCCAGAGGCTTCATGTGTTTGCTGATGCAAGCACACAAGCTTATGGGTGCTGTGCGTATCTTGTAAGCCCTACAGAAAGTCATCTATTTATGCAAAGGGAAAGTTGCACCTCTCAAACCTACCCGAACCATACCTCAGTTGGAACTATTGGCTGCTACATTAGCCATTAAAACCATTTCATTGCTTAAGGATGCTTACTATGATGTGTTTCATAACTAATATCCACGTCTGGCTTGACAGTCAGATTTGTCTTGCCCTGGATACGGAATGATAGCATTAATAGTAAGAATATCTTTGTAAGAAATAGGCTAAAAGAAATAGCTGACGCTAATGAAAGCCTACAAGTAACTTTCACTATGTTCCAACTAAACAGAATCCAGCAGACTTTCTGACCAGAGGTTTATCCTACAAGTTGTTGAAGTCAACAAACTTGGTTTATGGGACCTAGTGGCCTCTGTAATACAGACCAATGGCCTGTGGAACAAGTTACTTGACATTAAATTTATCTTTTCAAATGAAAAGGTTGAACCATCACTAATTATGAAAGTATTCTGATTTCAACAAACTTGTCAGGGTGACAGCCTACTGTTTTGAGTTTGCTCACAACTGTTTAGCTACAATTAACAAACAGCTAAATAAAAACAATCATAATTATACAGAAGTTGCAACCCAATATTGGATAGGCCAGGCCCAACAAAAGAGTAAATAAAGAGTTAGAATTCTTAACAAATGGGAAACAAACAAAAACCTGTACCATCAGTAGTTGTGGATCTAAACTTGTTCAGAGATGAGGAAGGCCTTCTAAGGTGTAAAGGGAGATTAGACAAATCAAACTGTCATACAAAGCAAAAATCCAAATCCTTTACCTAGATTTAGCTATTTGACAACATTAATCATCAGAAAAATACACAATGATGTATATCATATGGGGGTACCACAGACACTACTACATTAAGAAAAACTTATTGGATACCCAAGGGAAGGATCACTGTTAAAACAGGCCTGAGTGAGTGTGTCACATGTAGGCGTATTCATGCTAGGCCTATAGAACCAATCCTCCTGCTTTGCCAGAGGAGAGAGTTACTCTCAACAGACCCTTTGAGACTGTAGGCATTGACTATACAGGAGCATTGGACTGTAGGGGTGGGTGACACGGACAAAAAATGTACATTGTACTGTTTACATGTGCAGCCTCACGAGCTGTTTATTTGGATGTTGTGGAGGACCTAACAGCAGAATCTTTTGGTTGCTGTCTTTAAGAGATTCTGTGCACGACATTCAGTACCAAGACAGTTTGGACTGACAATGCTACATATTTCAAAGCTGGTGAACAAGTCATCCACGACTTGTTTAAGCAATGAAATCACACAATTATATATACAAAATCAAAACATAAAGGGAAGTATATTCCAGTTGCCTCTCCTTGGTATGTTCTATCTGGGAGAGGATATACAAACAGTAAAGAATTGCTTGAAGAAAGCAATTGGCAAAAAACAGATACACTTATTTGGGTTACTCCTCTCCTGGCTGAGATTGAGAACATCATTAACAAATAGGCCACTCACTTATGTGAGTGACAACATTAATGACCCAGAACCTTAACTCCAAATCATTTGATTCGGGGAGAACAAGTTAGTCTCCTGCCGGACTACAATATAGACTCTTCAGAACCCAAACTGGACTCAACGACATGATGAGCTCCAGACTAGTTACAACATTTACTAGATTAAAGCTCATTTCATTAAACAGTGGAAAAATGAGTACTTGATGGGTCTAAGGGAGAGACATAAACAAATGACTAGAAGGATTGGTCTGACACAATTAAGGTAGGGGACCTTGTTCTCATACATGACAGTACTCCAAGACAAAACTGGCCTCTGGCTAGAGTTTTCAGAACTCAGACCAGGGCAGATGGGGTAACAGAGTGGTCAAATTAAGGACTTCAACGGGTGACACAACAAGAGACATTTCTTTTGTACCCTTTAGAGTCTGGACCCAAAACAATGGACTTTGGAGAACCTTCTCCCTGACAGTAACACTGGAGACACTGAACTTCCAGTAACTATTCCTTTGACAGTAGGAGTGGTAACGCTCCTACTACAACATTGACAGACACAAGACCTCAGCGACAACAGCATTAAAAGCGCGACTATTTTACAACAAAAAATAGATGCTGGGAATTGTAATTTTATCTTCTAACTTTCATTTTTCTTTTCTTATGGTAAAGACCATAGACAGTTTCATCCTATGATGTATATTTTATCTTCTAATTAAATGCTACACCTTCTCCATGAGAAGGTGAGGATAGCACTGTTAATCAGATTAACAGGCATTTACAGTTAAATAGTTAGCTAGTCTACACTCAGACAAAAATTGGTGACAATGACACCAAAATTTTTATCTCCCGGGGCCCCAGTATATGGAAAAACTGATGAGTGGGTAGTTGGGAGGTAACGAAAATGGTTCACTGAGTAGGTAGGTAGTTTAATCTAACAATCATTAAATTCCTTTTATGTCAATAACTGGGTGGATGAAACCAATTGGTTGCTCACCAACAAGTTATTCTCCACACTAGTATTTATATACTGTGTGGGAGGAGCGTGCTCGGTAGTGGAGATACATTACCGCTCAACCAACCGAGGAATAAACCAAGACAACGCTGGTACGAGAAGCCCCGCGAAAAGGAGAACAAAAGGCAGAACGAAAACGAAGAACGGGGCGAGAGGACGTACCAGAAAAGTGCGCTCTCGAAAACATAACCGGAGAGGAGACACTCCGATAACAAAAGTAAGTGACTAATTGAGTTTTTACACCAGTAAGTTATAAGCATTAAATTAAGCTGGGTCAGACAAGTTAGGCCTACATTGTGGCCTAAGACCCAGCATCAACTCATAGCTTAACAAAGGTGAAGGTAGATTGCCCTAACCTAATTCTTGTGAGGAATCCTACTGTGGACCTCAATTTATCTGCCCGCTCTGGACCATTTCCGGAATCTCTAGGCTGACCCCTCTAGGCTAGACTTGATCTACTCTATAGTTAGACTGGAGATATAAGGGGTGGGTTAATTGTGGACCAATTCATACATAGCATTTTTCGCACACATATTCCTATATATATGTAAAAATGAATAATGAATAATTCCTACATTCATTTCTGCATATAAAGTCCAAACTCGCGTGACACTAACTGATATAAAATGCAAGTTAGGACAAATTTTTTATTTTCTTTATTTTATTTTTGCTAAACAATCGATGAATTATTTCTTTTTTAAATTACCTAATCATTTTTAGATTAAGCTTAATCATGCAACTATGTTAAATTCAGCAATGTTCATTTTTTTATACATTCTCTCTTAGTTGTAAAAGATGAAGTCATATTTTGCCACAACTCCAAATTAACTTAATTAAGTTTTATGCATTTAATTTTGGCTCATATGCATGTTTAATTTTAATCCATAATAAAATACATATTAAAATTTCCATTTTTAGTTAACTCGGCAAATCATATCAGATCTGTCAATATACTGTTTTAAGAGAAAAAATGTGCCTTCATCTTCAAATATCTTCCTTATCTGTCTATATGCTGTTACAGCCAAAAAATCACTTCTTCAAATATTTTGCAAACATATTCAGCCTATTGAGAATTAAAAAACAAAACCGGTCAACATTAAATAATAATGATGTCACTACATTTTTTTTGTATATAAACTCGTGTAATCTTTCAAATTATCATTCTGATCTGACCTAGAAGTCAGTAAACTACACTAAAAGAATATCTTTGTCTTCTCCTTTGAACCCTGCTTTCTCCAGAGAACTTAGTTTTAAAATAGAATAAATAATTTCCCGATACGCTACAAGAAGAAGCGTGGAACCGTTAGATAATTTAGTACGTTTTCACAGAATCCTCCGATCCACTACAAGAAGAAATCGGAGTGAGTATAAGAGAAACTACTGCGATTCCCTAACACGGTACCAGCTACCCCAGAGTGAGAAATCCGTTGCTGCCACCCAACCAGAACCCCCGTCAACCTCGAACCGCCCAAGGCCATTATTATTTATTGGGGTTGTTTAACCTCCTTCGCAACATCTAAGGTCATATGACGGAGGGGACCTACAGCTTTACGTAGGATCCGAACGACTGGTCGCTACATAATCTGGGCGCGGAGGACGGTCTCCCATCCAACTACTACCCAGACCCAATGTCGTTTAACTTCGCTGATCTCCAGGAAGCGGTGTTACGACATCGGCCACGAGATTATTACTAATTAGTAATTTTGCTTATAGGCGAACTTTTTTCTAAAACTATACATTATAAACTAAAATACGTTGTTCTCAACCATCCAATAATCCTTCATTTCTAATACTGCATTATTCTGTGAACTTCATATAATTTTCTGCAAAACAAATAACTACCAACTCTAAAGTGGACCAACTCTAAAGTGGACCAACTCTAAAGTGGACCAACTCTAAAGTGGACCAACTCTAAAGTGGACCAACTCTAAAGTGGACCAACTCTAAAGTGGACCAACTCTAAAGTGGACCAACTCTAAAGTGGACCAACTCTACTTATAATGACCAATATACAGTACAGGGTGTCCGAGAATTATCTGTACAATTTTTGGCTGTTATTAAAAGTCAACCATGAAGTGTAGAAATTCCAGTGTTGTCCCATTTTACAGAGAATCTCTTAAGTTTTTTCTGATACCAAGTTTTGACAAGTTTTTTAGAAATTCTAGTGTGTCCGAACATTATCTGTACAATTTCATCTTTTAATAAAATTCTTGATAACACGTAAAATTCTTAAACAAGATTATTTAGAATCTGTATTTTCAAGTTTCTTTTATTAAAGTAACGTTGTTACAAACATTCGATATGTGCACCATTAGTGATTCGCAAAACATCCAATCGATACTCCAAATGTTGCCATGTACGCTGCAGCATATCCACATCAATTCGCTCAATAGCAGCTGTGATTCTTGCTTTTAAATCATCAATGTCTGTCATCCGCGTACATTTCTAAAAAACTTGTCAAAACGTGGTATCAGAAAAAACTTTGAGATTCTCTGTAAAATGGGACAACACTGGAATTTCAAAACTTCATGGTTGACTTTTAATAACAGCCAAATATTGTACAGATAATTCTCGGACACCAGGTATTTTTATTTTTAATAGTCATAAAATATAGGTAAACGAGTCTTCTGTGACCTACAAGCAATATTGTAGGTCAAGTAGCTTGGTATGAAAGTATCATTAATTCCCCTTCCCATTATTTATTCACAGGATCTCAACACTCTTGTGAAATAACAGTTTTACGATGTTAATCCAAAGAAATTTATCCATCCTCTTTGGGATGAGTTACGAGACGAGTATAACACGAGACCTTATCGCAGTTCACTTACTTTTAATTAACAAACTAATGCTGTTCAAACATAAAAGATTTATTGTTTATTGTTTGTGTAAATAATAAAAGAAAAACATTCTGATTTCTAAAATCTCGTCGGTATTACTGACGAAAATGTAAATATAGAAAAAAAAAAACATTTACATTCCCTGAAATGATTTTCACTTTTCAT